>PVJD01003904.1:0-150708 GCA_004026545.1 Mormoops blainvillei
ATTCATCAAAAGGGTTCCAGTTCCTCCACATCCTCACCAGCCATTGTTTTCTTTCTTTCTTTCTCTTTCTTTCCTTCTTTCCTTCTTTCCTTCTTTCTCTTTCTTTCTTTCTTTCTTTCTTTCTTTCTTTCTTTCTTTCTTTCTTTCTTTCTTTCTTTCTTTCTTTCTCTCTCTCTCTCTCTCTCTCACTCTTTCCCTCCCTCCCTCCCTCCCTCCCTCCCTTCCTTCCTTCCTTCCTTCCTTCCTTCCTTCCTTAAAAAATATGTAGTAACCATCCTGATGGGTATGAGGTGGTATCTCATTGTAGCTTTCATGTGCTTTTCCCTAACGATTAGTGACACTGAGCATCTTTTCATGTATTTATTGGCCATTTGTATGTCTTCTTTGGAGAAATGTCTATTCAAGTCATTTACTCGTTTTTAAATTGGGACATTTTTGTCTTTTTGCTGTTGAGAATATTAAAAATTCTTAAATATTCTGGATCCAAGCCCCTTATCAGATATATGATTTGCAAATATTTTCTCCCATTCTATATGTTGTTTTTTTCACTTTATTGGTGATATCCTTTGAAGCACAAAAGTTTTAAATTTTGATATTATCTATTTTCTTGTTGTTGTGCCTTATGTTTTTGGTATTGTATCTAAGAAAACTTTGGCTAATCCAAGGTCATGAAAAGTTACTCCTATATTTTCTTCTAAGAGCCTTCTCTTTCATTTAGGTCTTTGATCCATTTTTGAGTTAATTATTGCATGTGCTGTGAGAAAGGAGTCCAACTTTATTCTTTTCTTTTATATGTGAGTATCAAGTAGTTCCAGCACCATATGTTGGAAGGACTATTCTTCATTAAATTATCTTGGCACCTTTATTGAAAATCTATTGACTGGAAATACCAAGGCTTATTTCTAGATTCTAAGTTCTATTCCATTGATCAATTTATCTATTCTTAGGCTAGTACCACATTGTCTTGATTATGTAGCTTTGTAATAATTTTTGGGAAATGTGAGATTTCTAACTTTGTTCTTTGTTGTTGTTTTTTTAAAAGATTTTATTTATTTACTTTCAGAGAGAGAGGAAGGGAGGGAGAAGGAGCAGGAGAGAAACATCAGTATGCAAGAGATACAGTGATTGGTTGCCTCTCATATACCTGCAACTGGGGACCAGACCCACAACCCAGGCTTGTGCCCTGACTAGGAATCGAACCAGCAAACTTTCAGTTTGCAGGCTTGTGCTCAATCCACTGAGCCACACCAGCCAGGGCTTTGTTCTTTTTTTAAAGATTGTTTTGGCATTTCCATACGAATTTAAGACTCACTTCTCAGTTTCTGCAAATAAATATTTTTTAAAGGCAGCTGATGCTTTGATAGGATTGCATTGAATCTGTTGATCAGTTTGGGGAACAATACCATCTTGACAATATTAAGTCTTTTAACCCATGAACATGTGTTGTCTTTGCATTTATTTCGGTCTTTAATTTCTTTCGGTCATGTTTTGTAGCTTTCAGTGTACAGGTCTTGTACCATTAAATTAATATGTTAAATTTATTCCTAAGTATTTTATTGTTTTTGATGCTGTTAGTAAATGAAAATGTTTCCTTAACTTCATTTTCAGATTGTTCGTTGCTTGTATGTAGAAATAAAACTGAGTTTTTTATATTGCTGTTATATCCTGCAACCTTGCTGAACTCATTGATTACAACAGTTCTAATAGTTTTTTAGTGAATCCTTTAAGATTTCCTAATGTAAGGTCATGTCATATGCGAGTAGTTTTGCTTTTTCCTTCCCAGTCTAGATGCCTTTTATTTCTTTTCCTTGTCCAGCTGACCTGGCTAGACCCTCTACTATGATATCGAATAGAAGTGGTATGAGCAGACGTCCTTGTCTTATTCCTAATCTTGGGGGGAAAGCTCTCCATTTTCCATCAAGAAGTTAGCTGTGGGCTTCTCATAGATGGGCTTTATGAGGCTGAACAAGTTCTATTCCCGTTTTCGTGAGTGTTTTCTTATCACGAAAGAGTATTGGATCTTGTGAAATGCTTTTTCTGCATCTACTGACATGATCATGTGATTTTTGTTTTTCTCTCTTGATTAACCTTGTCAGTTTGTATTTTTTAATATTTGAGAAGAGGCAAACTTGGGCTCAGTGGAGTTTCTGTTATGTATTTTATATCTCCAATGTCTGTGGTTATTTTTATTTTCTTTCTACTTTGGGTTTATTTTGTTTGCTTTCCTCTGACTTCTGAAGTACTGCCTTCTAATGTAAGCAAGTAAGTATATCTATTTCCCTCTAAGTAGCGCTTTAACTGCAGCCCACAGGTGCTATTCTAATTCATTTCTAATTTCCATTTTGATTTCTTATGTAATTTATGATTGCTTAGAAGTGTTAATTTTTTTTAATTCCCAAATGTAAGATGGAGTTCTTATGTTATTTATTTAACTTAATTGATATTGTTGTCCAGGAATGCCCTTGAAATTTGTTCAGTCCTTGAAATTTGTTCAGACTAGCTTTATGGCCTAACACATGATCAGTTCTCCTAAATCTCCTAAGCGTACCTGAAAGTATCGTTTAGTTTCCAGTCACTGGGGACAGTATTCCATGTAAGTCCTATGAGATCAAATTTTTTATATTATTACTAATTTTGTTCAACTTGATCTTTTATAATTGACATGTGTTAAAGATCTTCTACCATGATAGCAGGTTTGTGAGTTGAGTTACTCCTTGTAGAGAAGTAAATTTTTACTTTATGTATTTTGAGCCCATGTTTTTTTTAGGTATATCCATGTTTATAATTGTTACATCTTCCTGGTGAAGTAAATTTCTTATTATTTCTTAGGGATTCTCTGTGTCCAGTAATGCTTCTGTGTTAGACCTGATGGCCATCTAGCCACGCCAGCTTTGCTCTTTTGTTATTTTTCCAGTTTCTTCCTTTCCTCCCTTTAACTCTGTCCCTCCCTGACCTTATATTTTAACTGTGTCTCATGTAAATGACATATTGTTGGATTTTATGCAGTTTGACAATATTTTTTATTTAACTGGGCAGTTAGCTCTATTTATATTTATAACAGACATTGATATATTTTGCATTTATTTCAGTCATCTTAGATGCTTTCCATTTGTCCTGTTTTCTCTGTTTAGTTATCCTTTTTTTACTTTCTTTGAATTGACTTTTACACTCTTGTTTCCTATTTTCCTTTTCACATTCTGTTTTCCTCTTCAACTCTTTTGTAATTCTATGTAGAAGTATGCCCTATATTTATTAGTTTCATGCTACTCCAGCTATTTTAACATGAATACTGTACTCGTCAGAAAGAGCTGGGCTATGCTGACATTAAAAATTCCTCCAGATAGCTCAGTGACTTCACACTGCAAAGGCTTGTTTCACATTCAAATTACATAACTAAGTGCTCAGTGGGGAGCTGAGAGGGACCCAGGCAGATGGAAGAATTACTCTCCTGTAGCTGCACCATCTGCGCATGTGGCCTCCTGGTTTGCCCCGTAAGGGAAAGAAAGTGTGATGTCTCGGGTTCGGTTCCCCAGAAACAGGCTCTGAGCAAAGATTTGTGTGCAGAAAGTTTATTGGGGTGAGTTCTCAGGAACAACACCTGTAAGAAAGTGAGGGAAACGGGATTGGGTAGAAGAAGAAGTTGCATTAGAGGCCTCGGCTGACCACACAGAGGGCCCTGGAATGGGGTTTACCCTTCATACTTGTTCCAAATGAGAAAAGGAGGCCCAGACTTTGTATTCATTATTGGTGGCTGTGCACTGCCTCTGGGCAGGGAGCATATCATGGTTAAGGTAGCAGCCTTTGGCCAAAAACAGTTCCCACAGAGGGGTGAGTGGCTCAGTCCTGAAGGAGGGGAAGAGTTCCCTCCTAAGTGCATCGAGATGTCTACTACAAGAAGGAAGGCTGCTTTTCACTGCCCTGGCCTGGAAGTAACATAGACCAGAAATAGCCCTATGGCCCCAAGCTAACTGCAAGAAAGTCTGAAAACTGTAGAAAAGCACATGGAATATTTGATGAGCACCAACTGTCTCTACCACACATAACGAACTTCTTGGATCTGAGGACTGGGACTTACAACAACTCTAGAACTTTATCAGTTATCTCTTCAAATACCACAAAGAAGACCATTGTACTTCTCCTTCCGGAGAAGTAGTCTCCATGTCCCTTACTTGCTCTTTCATATTTTCTGTCTCATAATCTCTTTGGACTACATTCTGGATACTTTTGGGGGGGATCTTTCAGTTGACTGATTTTCTCTTCAGCTAGGTCTAGTCTGCTACTTATTCTTCAATGACTTTTATTTCCATTATTTTTTTAATCCTCACCCGAGTATATGTTTATTGATTTTAGAGAGAGAGGAAGGGAGAAAGAAAGAGAGAGAAACATCACTGTGAGAGAAACATTGATCCATTGCCTCCCATGCACACTCCAGTCCAGGATCAAACCCACAATCTAGGTATGTGTCCTGACCGGGGATCAAACCCACAACCTTTTGGTGTACAGGATGATGCTCCAACCAACTGAGCCACCCAACCAGGGCTATTTCAGTTATTTTAACTTCTAAAAGTTATATTCGGTTCTTTTCAAATTTATTCATTTCTTGTTCATATTTTTAAGCTTTTTCTTTAAACATACTGAGCATAGTTATTTTATATTTCAATATCCGTTCTTTGAGCTCTTTTCTGTCATCTACTGTTTTTACTGTTTCTCATTCCTGGTGTTTTGTTTCCAGGTATGTGCATGCTTGTATTAAAGTGGAAATCCTTCGGAGACGATTTGCATTCGCTTTTGTTACTTACCTGAGGGAGCTACAAAGCTTTGACCCCTGTTTGTAATCACAGAAGTAGTGTGAACTTGGATCAGAAACCTATATGAAAATGAGCTGATGGTTCTGAATTCTTGGGAGAGATTTTTTTTCAGAGAGACAGCTCCCATTGCCTCCTTCTGCCTGGTGGGATTTATTTTGCCTTCACTTATCTTTAGAGTCCTAACCTTCCTTATTGGTGAGGTCACCTATTGGATTCTCTGCCTTTGATGGACCTTCGGTTTCATCTCTACAAAGCCTGACAGCAGAATCTCTGATGGTGAGAGCAGCTCGCCTCACAGGGTCCCTGGTTTCTTTTTGTTTGGAAGCTTGGTGACTTCCTTGCTTTTGTGCCATCTTGCTGACACCTTTATCCAGCATATGATGCAGACTCTGTCCAGTGTTTGAATTGTTTTAGTCAGAAGGATCCTTTATGACATCTAATTGATAATCATTTTGCCAGAACCAGCCATTCTTCCAGGTCTTTCTTTCGTCACTCTGGGTCTAGTGATCTCTTCGTTTTGAAAACTTTGATGACACTTAGCACTTCCATAAAATGTCTGTAGCAATCCCTCGTTACAGTGGCTGCATGTAGTGAAGCAGGCATAGATTTGCAGTCCAACAGACTACGGTTGCATCTTGGTTCTATTAATTATACCTTGGGATTTTATTTTCTCTTTTTTTGGGGGGGTGGGGAGGTGGTGGTGGCTGCAGCAAACAAGGCATGAGTTAAACTCTGACTGGGAATCGAACCGGGGCTGCAGTGGTGAGAGCACCAAATCTTAACCACTATGCCACCACGAGGCAATTATGGCCTTGGAAACGTCATCTCACTGAGTTTTAGCTTCCTCATCTATAAAGTGAGGTTGACAGTCCCTGCTTTGCAGTGCTGTCATGATGATCAAATGGAACAGGTTCTGCCCCTAGCATGTGCTGGGTCTGAACCCAGAGAACAAATAGAGGCCACAGACTATAGGTCTAAGTATATAAAAGTTACAAATAGCGCTAGCAAACAGATGAAGCTAGCAAATAGTTGTATAAAACGGTTCTATTTCTACCTTGACAATATCCCCTCATAATGACAAAAACAACATTGTAAAGCTCTGATTCTTATATAACTAAAGTCAGCAAAATATCAAAGATAACTAAATTCAATTATTATTGCATGTCTGGATGTTGTAATGATGGGTTAGTGATTTTTGGATGAGTAATAAAATAAAAACATACATAATTTATAAATTATTAGATATGTACTTTTCTTGCTTTTATTTAAGCAAAATTATGAGTTAATTGTTGTATGAACATTATCACATAACTTGTGTTAGATTAACAGTGATACCAAATCACACCACTATTCTTGAATCATTGAGCCTTAGTTTGTTTGTTTTTTTAAAATTACTTTCATTTGGAAGAAATTCCTGCCAAGTTTTGGCTCAGTTGTACTGAGATAAAACTGGAATTATCAAAAAGTATTCTTAAAGTCATATTTAGAATCAGAAATGAACTATAAATTTTACATATCAACTTCAAACATTATAATGTATAATTATAGCTTAGAAGAAAAATTAAATATTTTAATTTCATATGGATCACTATTTTTTATATAGCTCTTTTTACTCTCAAACAATATCTAGATCCATACAGTACTGATTTCATTTTGTTTTTTCAAGAAAAAAGATATAAGAAAATTGAAAATAGCATTATTTTGCTAAGTAAAAAATATACCTCAATTTATAATACCCAGAAAAATAATCTGCATAGAAATTAATTTCAGGATTTTTTGTATGTGAATATTTTATTTCGTAGTTGATAGGTATTTTTGTTTCTTTTTTCAAATTTTATTTTATCTGAATGTCACTTTCTGTTGCCTATTTCACATGTGGCTCCTTTGGTTTAGGAAAGTCCTGTATGCATTTAAAATAATAAATACATATTTTTAATCCCTTTAAAAATGAGATAGCCAAACCTAGATTTTTTTGTTTTTTGTAGACTTTTGCTAAAACATCTCATAATAAATGCCTGTGGAGAGCTCAGCTTCAAAATTAACATCAATTTCCACCAAAGATGGGATTTCCTCTATATTCAAGGACCTTCTGTTATTTCGCTGATTTCTGCTAGTCATCTTGTACCTTCGTCTAAATTAAGTCGAAGTGTTTAGTGGTATTTATTTGACATTCCCATTGTGTGACTAAGAATAGTTTATGGTCAAGTTTGTTATGCATTTCAATAAGATGTCCCATATTAGAGACGATTCAGAGAATGTCCTACATAATCTTCAAATTGTTCCAAGGAAGTCATCAATTCTCCTAGTAAGAAATTGAAAGCATGTGCTGCCACTTCCAGCTCTAAGATTACATTTGGCTTTTTGGTCACATTCTGACCTCGTATTAGTTTTCTACTGTTGCCATAACAAATTACCACAGACTTGGTGGCTTAAAAATGAAGATAAGTTTATTACAGGTCTCATTAGACGAAAGTCAAGGTGATGGAGGTTCTGGGAGGGAAATCTTTCCTTGTCTTTTCCAGCTCCCAGAGACCACCAGCATTCCTTAGCTCCTGGCCCCTTCCTCCATCTGCAGAGCCAGCAGTGTTGCCTCTCTCCACTATCCTTCCACAATCACATTTCCCTCTGCCTCTCTTCTTCTGTCTCCCTCTTCCACTTGTGAGGGCCCTTGTGATTAACTGGGCCCACCTGAAAAACCCAGATGCTATTCCTATTTTAAGGTTAGTCATTAGCAACTTTAATTCCATCTGAGACCCTAGTTCCCCTGTGCCGTGTAACCTAACACAATCACAGATTCTGGCGATTAGGATGTGAACATCTTTGGGGGCTATTTTTCTGCCTACCACAGACTTTCTAATCGTGTTATACTGTTGCCACAAGCTTGCCCATGGCAGATTTTTAAATCAATGCCTATAATTGAAAATCATTTTCCTAGTTCTTAAATCAAAGACTTAATTTTTACAACAAATGTAAAACCGATGGAATACTCTGTTGTTTCACCTTCTGTATGTAGGCCAGAGCTCTGTATGGTGCCAGTCATTCAATGGTACTCCATTCCCAGATGCCCCTACCTGAGCTGAGTAATATTTACTTTTTAAAGACACTTTATGGCTTCTTTTTTCACTTTATTGTTCATTAAAGTACAAATATCTTTTAGATCCTCCATCCTGGATAGTAATCATTTGTTTCATTGCCTTTTATCCTTCTTACATGTTTGGCCAGGAGAAATGTACCACCATCTTTTATAAACACTGTGTTGCATGTCCACAAAGCATCGTTATGGGATAGTGGACAGTTATTTTTTAAAGAATATCATACCAGCGTTCTAAATCAGCATTTACCCATAATGGTTTAATACCAACAATGGTCATCTATTAATTCAACATATTTACAGTTCAAGTAGTTGCATATGAGTCATGCGCAAGTGATGTTTAATCGAGAACTTAAGCGTTCTCTTCTGTCAGGAACAAGCATGGTCCTGCATGAGGCAGTGCTTAGTGTCCAGCCCCGTGCCGGGCACACCGCAGGCTCTCACTACATGGCAGGTTAAAATGGTTGTGGCGGCTCATGCCCTGCCTTCTTCTCTGCCCGTTCTCTCTGGCCTTCTGCCCACAACAGTTCACTAGACCCCTCACTGGTCTCTATCCCCTTCCCTGGCTTTTCATGCCCATGTTTTTGGGTTCATCTTCTCCCTCTTATCTAAAGGGAACCTCCTCTTTTGTGATGAACCGGATTCTGGGCAGGGAGGTGACAGCGGGATGAGGAGGCTGGGCTGCAGCGTCAGAGGCAGCAGCAGTGTCATTGTGCCCAGGGAGCTTGTTGGAAATGCAGACTCTCAACCCCAGCCCCGCCCAATTGCAATAAGACCCCTAGGTGATCTGCAGGCACCTGCAGAAGAAAGTTTGAGAGACACTGACTAAAGGACTTTGTCACCCAACCTTACCGCTTTTGTATTAGTCTGCTGGGACGGCCATTAACAAAGCACCGCACACTGGCCGGCTTAAATAACAGGAATTTATTTGCTCACATTCTAGAAGTCCAAGGTCAAGGTACCAACCCGATTGGTTCTCCCGAGGGCACTTCCTTCGCTCACAGATGGTAACCTTCTTACTGCTACTTCATGTTGTCATCCCTCTGTTCATGCACACCCCTTGTGTCACCTGTGTGTCCAAATCCCCTCTTCCTATAAGGGACACTGGTTAGATTGGAGTAGGACCCCCCCTAGTGGCCTCATTTTAATTTAATCATGACTTTAAAGACCCTATCTCCAAATACGGTTACAGTCCGAAGTACTAGGTATCAGGGCTTCAACATGAGAACTTTGTGGGGGACAGAGGTCAGCCCAATACCCCACTTTAAAGAAGAAACCGAAGCTCAGAGAAGTTTGTGACAGTCCAAAATCACCCCGTAGGCCAAGGGACGAGAACTTTGTCTCCGACAGCTCATCTGAGCAGCAGCGATGATAGTGTAAGAGGCTGGGGAGATGGGGTCTGATGTTTGCATTTAAGTTTGAGCTTTGATCCCACCATTTCTGGGATCTTGGAAACATACCTTAACCACCTCAGGCCTTAGTTCCCTTTTCCGTGAAATGGGGACAATAGAAGGCTCTCCCTTACAAGGTCGTGGGGATGCCGTGAGGTTTGGGCAGGAAATGCAGGCTTCCACTCTGATGGCACCCGCAGCCTCCTGACCCCACTGTGCCTCTCCCCTTAGCCTGCTATCAAAATCCACTTATTTGCCACCAGCCAGAGTGCCCGATTATTTTCCCCAGGTGATTCGCAATTTAATAGCTAGAAAAACCAAGGGTTTAAAACTGTCGCAGTGGAGTGTCAGGCATCAGCTGGCAGGTGCACAGGGTCTTTTGTGGAAGGCGAGCCTGTGGCAGGCACTAAAAGGAAAACCCGCTGACGTGCCCTTCCACCCCGGTGCCTGGGGGTTCTCACTTCTAAATAATAGGCTGTGCACAATTTGATTTCATTTCACTGTAAATTGCCCAGCCTGCAGCCAGGGATGCAAGGCGGAGCCCTGCAAATCAATTCTGCTGTGCAAATAAGCCGGCGTCTGCTAACCTGGGGGTGCTTAGAAATGAGGCCCCGCTCCAGAGCATTAAGGCAATGAGTGCAGTTTGCCTTTTGGGGTCAAACCTGGTGTGAATACAAAATTGTTTTCAAATGTTTCGTTTGTTTAGATTTATGTAGCATGCACTCTGTTAAGATCTACTCTATGCAAAGTGCTTTGCTAAAGCTGGAGTGGGCAGGTGGGGAGAATGAGCCCCCTTCCCTGGGCTCAGGGCTCAGCGCTGGAGTACGCCTGGCAGCGTGGCCTCACAGATCACGGGAGGGGAGGGGTGGGTTAGAATGTCACTGTTCTGGGACAGAGGAACTCTTGTCTTTCATCCATCCTTGATCCATCTGTACTTTTGGGAGAGGGGGCTGCTTTAACCCCTGCCCCTATGGTAGGGTTCATGGAGGCTTCCCACCCAGGTGCAGCATCAGGACAGCAGCTCAGAGGGCTTTGGCGGTAAGCTCTCCTCTCCAGGTCTGGGCCAGTTTCTTAAGTGTGGTCACGGGGTCCAGTTTGTGTATTTCTTGGTTGCTCTGTTCTCCACGGGCTTTTGACTATGTCAGTATCCTCTCTTGCCCCCTGAAATTCAGGACCCAAAGAGAAAAGGACAGTAGTCACACCCTGAGTCACCCTGGACAAAATGTAGGTGGTCTCCCTCTCTGGCTAGTGTCCATCCACGGCCCACTTGTGGTCCACCATGTCAGCTGTCCTGCAGCCCCACCTTGCTTCCTCCCTCCGTGCTACCACCGCGTGTGCCCAGGTCTCTGTAAGGCCCTTGTCATGAGATCTCCCACTGCACAGGATCTGTTAAACTCATTCATGGGAAGAAGTGAACAGTAACAGTTGCTCCTTTCTGGAGTCTTTGCATTTTAACAAGTGGACAGGGCTTTAATTTCTGTTTTTTAATTTTTTTTAAGGAAGAAAGAAAGAAATATAAGAGGTCAAATGAAATATTCTACCCATAGTTTTTACAGGATGGCCTTCTGCATATGCCCATACTGTCCTCCTCACGTGGATCAAAGGCCGAAGGTCATCGGCCCATTTGCCTCCTTGCCAGCAGCCCTGGTGGGGTGGGCAGCTGCATGCCAAATCCCTACTGCCCATTAGAGGAGCCTGTCCACTGTAAACCAAGATGTCAGCAGAATTGAACAGAGAATCTAAAACTGGAACAAATCGCTTTAATTAGCTGAGACCCAAATCTAATTCAAATAGTATTTCTTCGCTGAACCATGAACCAACTTCATTATCCTCCTCCCCCAGATGACCAGTTTAACCCAGAATTGAACTAAGTAGGGAGCCTACTGACCATCCAACTAGCTGATGCCTCCCATTTCATAGGTGAGGACACTGAGGCCCTGAGGGGCGTGACCCAACTCAAGGTCACGTGGCACCTTGGCGGCCCACATTTGACTCTTTACTCTAATAACCCCCAACTTTCTCCTCTATTTCAAGTGACTTCTGGCCGCAGAACCTCAGGAGTTAGTACAAGTTATACTCGATAGTGTGTATCTTTGAATCAAGACCCTCTCTTAAGCTACGAAGTTGGTAACTCAGATGAGAGGCGGGTGGCAGGGCTGGAATTCTCCCCGCCTGCCCTTCCTCCCACAGCCCTAGAAAATCAAAGGGAAGGATTTAAAATTTATTGTGACCTGATTTGTATTATGATTACTGATGTTATCATTATTATTCACCTTGATTATCTGCTCGTTTTAAACTTACCTTCTAAAGGTTATAACAACGTTCATCTAAATCAGTGGTTCCTAACCAGGGGAGATTTTACCTCCATAGGACATTGGCTGTACCTGGAGACAGTTTTTGGTTGTCACAACTTGGGAGGAGGGCACAGTGTTTGCTACTGACATCTTTTTTTAAAAGGTTTTATTTATTGATTTTAGAGGGTGGGGAGAAACATTGATGTGAGAGAGAAACACTGATCAGTTGCCTCTTGACTGTGCCCTGAACAGGCACCAAGCCTGCAACCCAGGCCCGGGCCCTGACCTGAGTCGAACCGGTGACCTTTCATTTCATGTTCCAACTGAATCACACCCGTCAGGGCCTGGCATCTTTCGGGGAGAGGCATGGATACTACTAAGCGATGCCTAGGACAGCCCCTACAAACAAAGAATTACCTAACCAAAAATGTCGATAGTGTTGAGATTGAGAGACTCTGTTCCAAATTGATACAAATGGGGATAAAGGTGCCCTAAAAATCCTGCTACCTCAACAAATGAAGTTCTTCCCTTTTCTGTTGCCTCCCAACCTCTGCCCCACCACATGTACTGAAATCTCTATAGTTCTTACAATCATGGCTGGAATACACTTTACATTCTACTTTTTTTCACTTAATACTGTCTCCTGAGCTTTTGTCCCTCTTGCCTCGTTGTCTTCACAGTGACCATTTTTAATGGATGTAACGCAGCTCTTCAGGTGGGTTGACAGCCCTTATTTTACCTGACAGTCCGGGTCTCTCATGGAGACTTGGTTGCTAAGAGATTTGCCAAGTGGGCTGTGTTGGATGGGGGTGGCTTGTGTGGGGCTGCAGTGGCCAGCCTTCTCCTCTACCTCAGCCCAGGCTGATGCCATCATAGTCTTCATCATCAAAAGGCCTTTATGAAGCGCCTTGGTGAATATATTCAAGAGGGATCTTCTGCAGAGATCTTCCCACTGGCCCCTGACATCTGGGGCATGTCGGCCCAGACAGACAGCACATATGTCAGCCAGCCACAAGGGCATCGAAGGACCAGGCTGTAGGCCCCAGGCAGAGGGAGCCAAACCAGATTCTTAAGAAATATTCATGACAAGGGTAAGTGTGTGTGAGAATGGAAGACAGGATGGACTCCCAAAGGGAGCCTTCAGGCTTGCTGAAGGACATGGGATTTTAGAAGCTATGGTTGGGTGGGCACTTTGACAGGGGTCAAGTGTTCAAGTGCACAGCCTGGGAGAAAGCCAGATGCTACCAGAGATGTCCCTCCTGAGACCTGCCTGCCACCCTCTCATCTTACCTCGGTGCCCCTTTCTCACCCCCCCTACAGGTGTTCCATGAACAGGGCATCCTCTTTGGCTACCGACATCCACAGAGTTCCGCCACTGCCTGTATCCTCAGCCTCTTCCAAATGACCAATGAGACCCTCAACATCTGGACTCACTTGCTGCCCTTCTGGTACCTTCCAGCCCCCTCACCGGCTGTCTCATTCGGGAACCCTGGGAACTAGGACCCCTTTAAAACACAGCTGCGGTTGGGAGGGCGGAGGCGTTGTGCCGAGATTGTGGGGACTCCTGAGGGTATGTGGGTGTGGAGTGGAGGTGAGCTTTAGGTCGTGGGTTGTGGTAGGATTCGTGGGGCTCCTGGTGGCTCCACAGTGTCCCCTGCTCCCCTACTCCCAGGCCTGATTTGATCTTATCCCCTTCAGTCTTGAAGGCTTTCTGGGCTTTCCAGAAGCATTGGGCACAGAGCCGTGGGTGCCCAGTAAGCATTCTGGAAACACAGCAGCTGCAGGCAGTTGGTCAGGCAGCACTGTAATGGAGCAGCCAAGACCTAAGCTCTGGGACGCACATGGGCACGCAAACAGGAGTTGCAAGGAAGGGGAAGAGGGGAAGAAGGACCTCCCTGAGAAAGGGGGGCGGGATCCCAAGAGCAGCTCCACACGCCTCATGCTTGTATAGAATGAGAGGAGAGCAGAGATGAGGTCAGAGGCCGAATCATCACACATCAGAGCTGGAAGGACCTCAGGTCATGCTGGCCACCCTCCCACGCAGGCTACCATTGGCTGACAAAGATGGGGCTCAGAGAAGGGGGCGGCTTACGTACATTATACCATTAGGGCACAGGGTGGCCCCTGGACTCCGCTCCAGATCATGCTGAGAAGCCAGCAGAATTGGCGGGACCCAGAGTGCACGCAGGCAGAGATGGGCCCAGGGAAGGCAACGTGCTCCATCAAAGGCAGAGACCCACCTGGAGCCGCCACGCAGGGGAAGGTGCTAGAAACCCTCCCTGGGGAGGAGAAAGCCTTTAGGCCTGCGGTGGACTAGGGCGATCTGTAAAGAAGCCTGCGACCTGCTGACTGGTCAGGGCGGCAGCGAGATCCTGCCCAAGGAGGCCGTTTGTCATTTTAAATGTAAGCAAACCTAAGTAAACTTAAGTAAAAAATCTAAATGCTAACAAATAATAAATGTTGCAGAAGGGAACAGAGTCACTATCTCCCCTGGTCCCTCTTCACCCTGGAGCTGCCAGGTGACCTGCTTCTCCTGCGTCCCCCCAGAACTCTTCTAGAGATGGGACACCTGTGATGGGTCTGTACGCCCAGAGCCCAGTTCTTCCCTTTGCCCCTCTTCCCCTGCTCTGCTTCCCCGGGGAGCTCTGACCACAGCCTCTCAGACTTGGGAACAGCTGCAAACAGTCCGTTTTATGGATGAACCACCGGTGATTCAGACTGTTTTAAAGTTTGTGCCCCTAGCTGGGGTGTCCAACCCACAGCCCATGGGCCGCCTGCAGCCCAGGGTGGCTATGAATGCAGCCCAACACAAAATCGTAAATTTACGGAAAACATTATGAGATATTTTTGTGATTACGTGTCTCAGTGTATTTACTATGTGGTCCAAGACGACTCTTCTTCTTCCAATGTGGCCCAGAAACACCAAAAGGTTGGACACCCTGCATGCTGGCCTGACCATCCTCGTTTGTGGGTCCTAAACCCTGTGGGCAGATCCTGTGGGATGACTTTTTAGCTGCCTGACAGCTGAGCGCCCCTGCACTGCCAGGCCCCGCTGAACGACACAGAGTAGCAGGAGGGCACGGGAGGGCCGGGGTAAGACACCGTAAGGAAGGGACACTAGGGAATAATATCGAGGTGATCATAGGATATGTTTTGAGTAAGAGCCAATGGCTTAAGCTTTATTTCTGCTGGGACAGGAGGAAAAAGATCATAAGTACCGCCAGAGGATTTAGCGATGCTCCTTGGGTTCCTATGTCAAAAGCCTGTAGTCTCCTTCTCTGGGAGAGTTCAAGGGAAGGGGGACAGCTCTTTGCAGTTTGTGGAAGCGAGCAGCTTGGAAGGCAAGGTTGCAGGTTAGGCAGATCTGACGCAGAAGTGTGCAATCTCGCTGTATAGTGATGGAGCTCAGACCCAGGCTCAGCTGAGACTCAGCATGAGCCTTGGCCACTCAGAAAAGTCATTGCAGCGTTAGTGGAGGCATAGTGTGGAGAACGTCCTGTTAGCCTCTAAACTTTCAGAGCCCTGGGAGGTTGCTTCTGATTGAGGAGCCTTCCTATAAGGGGGACATAGATAAATCCCAGGGATGGTGACCAGGTGAAATGTGGATCCTGTGAGGAATGGTTGAATGCACAGGGGTTATTTAGTGGGAAGCTCAAAGAAGTGGGGAGAGGTTATGAAGACTGCCTTAAGATATTTGACGGGCTTGTTTTCTATGGTCCCATCTGGGAGCACTAGGGCTGATCACATGGAGAGAGATTTCAGGGAGACAAGACAGCAGCTCAGTGAAGAACTTTCTGACACTCAGAGCTGCTTTGGTAGGTGGCGAGCTCCTCATCCCTGGAAGCGTGTGGACTGAGGCTGGGGAATCACTTGGCAAGGTGCTGTAAGAGGGATCTGTTATCAGAAGCGGGGAGAGAGGACTGGACTGGACTAGATAAAGGTTCTCTTTTTGCCCCTCCTGCTCATTTCCAACCGAAAAAGGACCCTGTTCACCCTCCTTGCTCATGGCATTTCACCAAAATGAGAACGCATAGGGACCGGCCATCCCCAGCGAATGGAAGGCAGAAGATAGCCAGGTGGGGAGGATAAGAGGGGCCCCGGCCACAGGGACTGAGTGGACCACGCTGTGTTCCAGGTTCTTCGTGTGGAGGTTTGTGACCGCACTGTATGTGATAGACGTCCAGAATGACAGCTACTCCTGGCCTCTGCTTGTGTACATGAGCACCAGCTGCGTGTACCCCCTTGTGTCCAGCTGCGCGCACACCTTCAGCTCCATGTCCAAGAATGCCCGACACATCTGCTACTTCCTGGACTATGGTGCTGTCAACCTCTTCAGCCTGGGTATGTGAGGTCTTGCTCCCAACCTTCCTCTGCCGGGACTGAGCTCTCTGCCTCTTCTCCTTGGAGCTGGCATCACCATAAGACTGTGGTGGGCGTGCAGAAGAGTTGTAGGAATGCAGTGCCCCATCAAGGTCCCCAATGAGTGTTTTATGTGCAACTTGTCCAAAGGTGTGCTGGCAAAACTTAACAACTGGTTCTCCGGGGACAAAAGCCCTGATCTGTGGCGTTTGCTGATTTGTGGTATAAATACTCCCACATGTCAGATTCAAACCACCACCATATTACTGAAGACCAGGGTGGGGAGAGAGACACAATAGCACACCAGGGGGTAATACTCTCTCTATACTAACACAGTGTGGACTAATTGAATAGTTATTACTTTTGTTAATATGATTTATTTAATTGTAAGCTTATATCATTTAATTTTTAACAATGGCTGTGTCTAACAACAGGCTTGCAAGTTCTTTGAAACTAACCATCTGCTCTCACAGGCCAGGGTGAGCGAACCACACACATTGGTGCTGGTCTCTGCCATGCCTGGCAGAGAAGTGGCGTGGCCACCAACCCCATTTGTCCGGAGGTTTACAGGAGTGGGCAATTTTCTCAAAGTGCCACAAGCACACAGTGGACCCAAAGCTAGTGAGGCTGGGTGTTGACACTCCTGCCTTCTTATGTTTTCCTTTAACTGTGATGTCCCCTCCTGTTGTCTCCTCTCCCCTCCCCCTCTGTAGGCATCCATCTGTGCCCTCATCTCCCAGTTCCAGCCTCTTCTCCCTCCTGATCCTCCTCTAGGTATGAAGCAAAGGCATCGTCTTCTCTTCCCCAAGAGGGGTCCACGAGGAGCCCATCTCTATCCCACTTCCTCTTTTCTCTTTCATCACAAGTTACACAGACACACACATATGCATACCCACATGCACATATATACACACATAGACACAGACACATACTGTATATACACACATGTAATATGTGTGTACAGACACACACACACACATATCCATATACATGCACAGAGTCTTTACTGTCTCACCTCCCACTCCTCAGTGCTCTGCTGTCCAGCCCCCACCATTCACTAAAAGTGGCTGCCGAGGCCCCGGCCTCTTCCTGACTCTGGGGACTTGAGCAGCTCTGTGGGCTCTCTCTCTCTAGCCGTTGATGCAGGGCCCCCCGTGCTCCTCAAAACCCCTCTCTTTCTCTGGTCCCTGTTGCATCTCTCCCTCCCCTTTCTCCGTCTCCTTTGCTGGCCAACCTTTCTCTGCTCTCCTGAGTATGTGGGCGAGCTCAGAACCAGTCCCTGGGCCTCTGCTCTGACATGGCCAGCTCCCTGGGTGACCTCCTCTGTGCCCACACCATCCCTGACACCTCTGGGGGAGGTACCCCCAACCCCCATCCCTAGTTTAACCTGCTTACCTGAGGTCCACCCCACATCAAGCCCTACAACCTAGACTGTCCACTGTCTCCCCAACCCTGCCTCTGAGTCAGAAATCCATAGGTAATCCTCACTCCCCTTCCCTCTTGCACCAGCCCATCCCACTTCTACCACCCTCTCTAATCAGCACATTCAGTTGAGTCTCTTCTCCATACTTTTCAAATCAGCTCTGCCCCACTGGCTTGGCTCAGCCCCTCTGGCCTCTCCCTGCATGTTATAACAATCTCCTGTCTGCCCCCCCAAACCCAATTTCTGCCCAGCTGTCCCCAGGAGGTTTCTACAACACCTTCTGACCATGGCACCCCTCCCACTTAAAACCTTCCATGGTTCCCCACGGCCTGGCTCGGGAGCCTCCATAGCACCTGGTCGCCTGCCCAGTCTCCGTGTGACAAGAGCAAGCACATTGGAGTAATCGGTGCAAGCCAGACTCTGAGCTGTGCACCTGACACGCGCCACCAAGGGGTGGCATAACGCGCTGCTTGGTGGCCCTACTGCCACCGCACTCTAAGAGTTGTATGCTCTTGGGCAAAGTTCTAAAGCTCTTCAACCTCAATTCTCTCATCCACAAAACTGGCATAATATCTTCCTCATGGGAGTGTTGTGAAGATTAAATGCATTTTAGAAGGGAAGCACTTTGGACAGTGCCTGGCACTTAGGAAGCTTGGGAGGATAGCCATTACCACGGTGATCTAGGCACCCTGACAGCAGTCCCCTGAGGAGGGGACCATTATTGTGCCCACACTATAGGTGAGAATAATGAGGCACAGTGAAGGTCAGTGACCCAATCACACAGCTTGTCAATGGCAGAGCCAGGGCCCCAGGGCTGGACCCACCTCCATGCAGCTCTGGTCCCTAGCTTTGTCAGTGATCCCCGCATCTCTGCTCCACACCGGGAACAGCTCCCTGCGGACAGACGTGTACCTTTCCCATTTGGCTTTCCGGCCTGCAGCCCGGTGCCTGACGTGGGGTGTTCAGTAAACAGGGAAGGAAAGTCCAGTGGCTGAGAGAGCCTGCAGGTTCCTCCAGGACACCCAGCTCCTCACCTGCAGCTGCCTCTCCTCCCCACTCGCCTCCAACCCTGCGGAAACCCTCAGTGCCTGGAAGGCGGCTCTGCTCCAGCTCACCGCCGATATCCAGTTGTTCCTCCCTCTAGGCCATCCTTGCACTTTCACCGGGCTTCGGTCACCTTAATCCCCGCTCGGAAACCTTCCGGTTACATCTGACACTAATACAAAAAAATATTGAATATAAACTGTAATTTTTAAAAAAATGTTTTTAAGAACGAAAAAAGAGCCCTGACCAACGTGGCTCAGTGGGGTGGGCATCGTTCCACAAAGCGAAAAGTTGTCAGTTCGATTCCCAGTTAGGGCCCATGCCTGGACTGCGGGTTCAGTCCCCAGTTGGGGCGTGTGTAAGAGGCAATCAATCGATGTTTCTCCCCCACATTGATGTTTGCTCCCTTCTCTAAAATAAATAAATAAATAAATAAATAAATCTAAAAAATATACAAAAGAAAGAAAAGAAACAAACCTTCTGGTTGCTCCCGATCTCCCGAAAGATGAAGTTCACTTTCCTTACTCTGGCATCCAAAGCCATCTCCTGCTTTCTTGGGAAGCTCTCCCTGTCCTCAGGCCCCTGTCAGAATCCCCCACCTTCTAAGGAGGCTTCCCACATCAGCCCTGTGGCTGGACACCCACCCATCCTGAACGCCCACCTCACGCTACAACCTGCCTGGAAGCCCTGGTCAAGTTTGCTTCTCACTGCAGTTTCTGGCAGGGTCTGAGGCTCCTTGTTCTTGTACCACCCACGGAGCTTGGCATCTGGGCCCCAGACAACATGCACAGAGCGAACGTGTCCTGGTCCAGTGTCAGGCTGAGAGAGGAGAGGGTCCCCCCAGAGGAGTTCCCAACTGAAACCTCACAGGTGACCTGCTGGAGTGGGGAATGTACCAGAAGGCGGCAATTCTAGGTCCTTTCTGCCCGTGTGACCCTGGGAACACCAGTTGGCTTCCCTAGACTCCATCTGTCAAGTGGGATCAGAGGCAGTAGTTGTTGCGCCCTAAGCCCTGTTTCAGCCTTGAACTTGAATTCCAAGTCCTCTGCCTTTGGAATAACAGGAGACCTTAAGCCTAGTCCCTCAGACCCTGGGCTAATGGCCTGTGCCTGCCTCTCCCAGAAGGCTGCCTCTGCTCCTTCAGCAGGTAAAGGCCCCTGGGGACACCACCTGGTCTAGGTCCCCACAGAGTGATCCCCTTGTTCTTTCAAATAAAAGCTGCAGCAGACAGGTCTCCTGCAGCTCCTTAGTTAACCCTTCTCTCCCAAAGTCCAAAGCCAAAAACAAAACGAAACGCCCGAGGCTAGCCTCTTACACCCAGCCTCTCAGCTGGCGTGTAAGCCCCCTGATAGGATTCGCTTCATCTTAACGAGGGTCCTTGCTCCCTGCCCCTTGATCTTTCGGCAAGGCGCACCTCGTGCCATTGGGTGGACGACATGTGCACACTCAGAGCAAAGCTGAGCATACCGGAGTGTCACCGTGGACCGTAGCATGTAGCTAAAAGCAGGGACTGTTGCTGAACTGCCCCGAGCTTGAAGCTTGGCTTTGCTACTTTCTAGCTGTGTGCCCCTGGTGGGTTACTAAACTGCTTTGTGCCTCCGCTGTATCATCTTTAACGTGAGGGTAAGTGCAGGATGGTGGTTGTAGAGCTTATGTGAGTTCCTTGCCGGGTAGCTCAGCTGGTCAGAGCATTGTCCCAATACGCCAAGGTCGTGGGTTGGATCTCTGGTCAGGGCACACACAAGGAGCAGCCAATGAATGTGGAAGTAAGTAGAGCAACAAATCAGTCTCTCTCTCTGTGTCTCCCTAAAATCAATAAATTTAAAAAAAAAAAAGATTATGTGATTTAATGTATGCAAAACCTGGGGAGCAATGTAAATTCTCAGGGTAGGATCTGGGTAGGCAGAGGAGAGAGGAGAGCATTCGGGCGGGAGTGACGGCCTGCATGAGGGGGTAGCAGCAGACCAGCTCGTGGTCAGTGGCGATGATGAGGTTCTGCCACACCCTTGGGTTGGTCTCCCCCATCCGTGCAGACAGTGGCAAGCAGAGGCCTCCTGCCCAAGGCTGATTTTTCTTCCCCAGGCTCAGCCATTGCCTACTGTGCGTATTCCTTCCCTGACACCCTGGTGTGCTCCGCCTTCCGTGACGGCTACCTGACCCTGGCTGTGCTGAACACCATCGTCAGCAACGGCCTCTCCTGCTACTCCAGGTACCTGGCCGCTGTGTCTCAGACGGGATGAGGGGGGGGCCTCGTGGGCGTCTCCACGGGCTGTGGGAGGGCACAGTGCAAGAGGCCCCCGGGAGCTGGGGCCTCCGTTGCACACGGACTTCCTGTGGCTGGGCAGGACCAGCTTCGCGGGCACACAACGTGTGTGGTCGCTCAGTGCCTGGTGATCTGGAGGGCTCCCTGCTTGGTTTAATGGTCTGCTATTGCTGTCCTGAAATTCTTAATGATTTTTGAACAAGGGAGCCCTACACTCTCACTTTGCACTGTGCCCTGCAAATTATGTAGTTGGACAGTCCCTTATCCTCCTTGATCCTCAGTTTGCTCATCTATAAAATGGGGCCAACACCTACCTTGTGATGTGGATATAAGGGTTACAGGTAACGTACATATGTACCCAGAACACCTAGTATGAGCCCAGCCAGAGGAGTGCCTCATAGACGGGAAGTCTGCTACAGGTGACTGAGTGGGCCTGCTTCTAGCTATGTGTGATGGGTGATAGATGATATTCACATGTCGGACACGTCCCCAGGGGAAGCTCCATGGCCATGAGTCACGCCCAGCTCACTCACTCTAATTCCCTCGATTTTTCCCCCTTTTACCCAAGAAAACTTATTGGAATGAGAGCCAGAGACATTGTTCTGAGGGTAACTACTCTAGTGTATTTAGCTCTTTGTAAAAGTAACTGCCCCAAAGCTCCAGTTCCCTAAATTACTTAGGGAACCTCTCACATGCTGGTGTCCGGGTAACAGCCTTTCTAGAAGGTGTTGGGGTGCTGGGTGCTTCAGTGACGCCAAGGATGGCTGACAGGTCGTATCTACCGTCAGTCCTCTCTCTACCGAGATTCCAATGAACTAGTTTGAGTCGCCCTGTTAACCTGCAGGCCTCAAAGAATTGCTGTTACCTACAGCTGTACACTGTACCCCCGCACCGCCCCCTCAAGCAGGAGAAAACAGCGGAGGAGAGGCTTCTGCAACTTCACAGTGATTTTGACTCCAGCTTTCTTTAGGTGACATTTAGGTTTCATGGGATCTGAGAGGTAGGCAAGAGGTAGGTCAAGTTCACAAACTTGACAAACTGGTTTTCTTTAAGAATGGAAAAGTGGATTCTTAAAGCAGCACCAAGCCAGCATTGGGAATACCTGCCCTAACTTGACTTCCATATACCTGTCCTGGGACAGGTTGGAGCCTGCAGCTGCTTTCTGTGGCCATGAGTCTCGTTTCTAGGTGCAGCCTTGACCTGGGTTTTGTGTTACTTGGTCCTGTGGAAAGGCCTGGGCATAGGAGTTCGGGGTAAACTCTCTTCCCTTTCCTTGGAAACCACAGAGCTCCCCTAAAGCTGTGAGGACATAGGGTCTGCCCACAGAGCAAGAAATAGAATCAGATGTCATGGGGTGATATTTCCCTTCCTTATCCCCCCTTTCCTCAAGGACAGTGGTGATTAAAAGCTCTTTCCGAAGTGCAGCCCGGGTGCCAGGCTAGAGATGGGAGGACTGCAGAGGTGGTGGAGAGAGGAGGGTGGGTCCCTGCCTTGGGTGAGACAAGGAGCAACACACATAGAAAAGCAACAAAGATGCTAAAAACCGCTCAAGAGAGGTGAAACTGGCCCACGAGGGAGTGCAATTGGATGCCTAGGCTCACCGATGGCCTGGTCCGAGGACCTGGACACACCTGGATCTGGTCCTGGGACTATTCCCTGTCCTGGCTGATTAGCCCCTGCAGGGCCATGTAGCCCTGGTGTTTGGAAGTTAGGATCAGAGTGCAGCAAGCACTGTGGGCTGAGGGGGCTGGGAAGGCTTTGCTGGTGTGGGAGGAACAGTCCCAGGGTTCAGGATCCAGTACTGCCTTCCTGTGAACTCCCAGTGCAAATCCTTGAAACATTTGCTGCCTTTTTTTTGAAAGCTTTCCGAGTTACCTATAAACCACCAAGGTAGACTGTTTCCTTCTAACCAGGAGCCCCCCTCTGACGGCTCAGATACAATGAATCGGTCTTTTGCATGGGGGCAGTGGCGCCTTTGGACAAGCTCGTTTGGCAGGGTGGGTTGGCTGGGAACCTCTTGAATGTCCATGTTTGGGGGCTTTTCCTTTATCAATGAAATGAATTATTTCTGTTTATTTACATCTACATAATAGCTACATCTGTAGCTATTCCATCCACCCATCTGTCCAACGTCCATCCATATATCTAACCATCTATCCATCCCTCTGCCTATCCTTCTACCCACCTACCCACCTGTCCATCCTTCCATCTGTCCATCCATCCAACCAACCAGCCACTCAACATGTCTTATATGCCTGCCATGTTCCAGGCATTGCGTTAAGATCTGGGAATACCAGGAGGAGGGAGGCACGGTCCTTGCCCTCAGCGAACGCCCAGTGCCTTAGGAGAGGCAGACTGCAGACCCCGGGGAAATGGCCTTTAACATGCAGCATTACAGAATGTAGCATAAACAAACAATGATACAAAATGGCACCCACGTGGATAACCAGGGTTCTGTGAAGTGGCATTAGGACAGGGTACGGAGGGAGGCTCAACACTTAAGCCGGGGAGGAGAGAAGGGCCTTCGGACAGAGCAAACAGCCTGGACGAGGATGAGGGGGCCCGAGAGGACGGACTGGATTGGGAGGCAGCAGGGAGCTTCGGAGTTGCCAGAGCCCGCACGGCTGGATGGGAAAGGGCAGCTAGAGAGGGGCCCCAAAGGCGGCTGGGCATTTTAAGTCTGCCTTGTGTCCTATGGGGGACTGGCCCTGTGCTCCTGAGGGACAGTAACATTCCCAAGAAGACAGTTCCTTGGACTCAGCTTCCATGCCCTGAGGGTCCCTCAGGTGTGTTAACAACCACTGGTGAGGGGACGTGCTGGAACAGAAGGGGAGAAAGGGGGCAAATGCCACACTCTCAGAGCCAGAGGTGGAGCGGGATGTCCCATTGTGAGGACCCTTAGGTCTCCTCCTCCCCTTGTCCTCTTCCTTTGCATGTTGGTGGCCTCCCTGATCTTACAGCGCCTGTCCTCTTCGTTTTCATTCCCTGTCCTCGTTGTCTTCCATGTTTAGGAATGAAAAGAATGACATAGGCATGGAGTGACTCCGGCCCTAATTAACTTCAGGAGAAGCAGGTGGAGAAGAGGGTGAGGGCCATATCCAGGATTTCATAGACGTGCTATGTGGCCAGTCACTGCCCCCCTGGGCATCGGTGTCCCCACCTTAAACAAGGGCATCTGAGAAGATGTCCTTGGTTCTTTCTGGTCTGGGCCTTCTACAGGGCCAGTGTCTTTTCCGAGATTTCTCTCCTGCCCCTCCCTCCGGCTCCCTCAGCCTGTGGCATGGCCAGGAACGACGAAGAGCCAACCACCTTCTCCTTCCCTGAGCGCAGCCGGAGACTGCGATGCCCATTAGCAGCTTTCCACTTAGTCACATGCTCCCCAGAATATCACAGTCCAAATGCCATTCATTCCATCACAGTTCACATTTACCTTATCCTTAAGGTAAATCCCCACACAGAGAAATGTGGACTCCCCTGGCTAGGTTTTTGGTCCTTATTACCATGGAACTTATTTCAAATGAACATGTTCCAGAAAACTGCTTTCTTGTCCTGTAGCATTTGAGAGGGGAAATGAGAATGAGGGGATGTGTGACCTCTCCGTGGTTCTCGGAGCCAGGCGGGGTGAGGGAGGCCCAGTCTGTTCGTGCCTGCCGAGCACCCAAAAGCCCGGGAAGGCATCACCCCTTTAGGAACGTGAGTTACACAGTGTTTTCTGTGCATCACAAGTCCCCGCAGGGTTTTCCTGGTTATTCATCCAAAGCGTCCAGCCACTGGGGTTTTGTTTTTTGTTTTTGTTTTTGTTTTTTTGGACAAGTACTTGCCTAGTGTAATGCCTCGTGATCGGTGCTATAAAGGATGGAAAGACATTACCGTCCCTGTGAGAGCAACACCATGGCATGGTGACGTGGCAGGTCAGAGCAGCGAGGAGGCTTGGGAGGGGGTGTGGCAGTCAGAGCTGGAAACAGGAAGCTCAGCAGACAGTGGTTCTCAAGATACGTTGAAGGTCAGAGGGCTCAGCCAGATGACAAAATGCTGCTAGGGCCAGGGCCAGCACATGGAAATGTCCACGTCCCTGCAGTGTTACCCAGACAACAGTGGATCAGCCATGACCACACACGCACACACTCCGCCTCAGCATTAGAATGGTGTTTCCAAAGGCCCATGAGTTTCAAGCACTAATTCCAGAATTCATTGGCAAATCCTTCCAGCTTTGTTGCAACAAAAATGATCAGGCTTTAAAACAGACTGGTACTGCATCGACCTTCTCTGATGGAGGCTTCTCCTGAGATCTGGTGTTTCCTGGCTCTAGGCAAAGGAGGCCTGACTCCCTGTAAATTGGCCCTCAACCCTAGGGTGCAGGGACTGCCTTAGCAGGCAGGGCTTTGAGGCGTGGGGTGCTTTGCAGGAGTCTGTGGCTCTGGCCCTTCCCTGGCAGAATCTCTGACTGTCGTGACACCCTGTGGAGTGGCCTGGAATTGCACGTTGGTAGTGGGAGACCCCTCTCTTTGGCTGCTGGCCTTTCTGCTTTTTATTCTTTGTTGCTGTCTCTCTTCTGTTCTGCTTTTTCTCCTTTTCTTCCCCTGTAGACTCAGCATTGCAGTCGGAGAGGCTGATTCATTTTCCCCTGCGAAAGCACTTTATCAGGCTTGGTGAAATGTTGTCTCAAGTCACGGGAAATTCATGCTTTGGGAGATGGCCTCGCCAGCCAGAGCCAGCTTTCTTCCTGCGTAAGTGGCCGCAGAAGGAGCGCGCTTTCACAGGGCCCTCCGTTTAACCCAGAAGTGGCGGGGGCGGCAGTTCGTGGGGAAGGAGGGAGCAGGCTTGCTGCGGTCGACTGGGTCTGCCAGGGGAGGCTGGGGAGGCTGTTGAGCCCTGCCCTGGTTCCTGGGGCAGAGGGGTTGTTTGGGCTTGCCTCCTGGGGCAGAGGGGCCCGGGTAAGGACAAGCACAGGCTGGGTGGTGGTCTGAGGCCTTCTCAGCCTGCTGGAGGGTGGGGGTGTGGAATGGGAGCCAGACAGCCCTGGGTTTAAATCCTAGCTTCGCCTCTTGTTAGTCATCTGACTTTAGACACGTCACCCAGCGCCTGTCTGTTCCACCTTGTTTTGTTTTCCGGTGCAACCTGGCTTCAGGGCTGGGAAGGGAAGAGAATGGGTCCCATAACACACCTTGTCCTAAAAGCTGCCATTTAGTGGGTGTCACTCTGTGCTGTGCAGTTATAAGTTCCTTGTATCATTTCATCAAATCTTTGCAGCAAGCCCATAAGGGGACACAGTTGTTGTCTCTGTGTTACACACAAGGATTCTGAAGTGCACAAAGATTAAAGGACCTGCAGTCACATGGTCACAAAGGGCAGAGGCAGGATTCGAACCCAGGCTGTCCAGGTCAAATACTGCATGCAAGATCACAGCCCTGTGCTGCCTCACCTATCCCAGGGTTTACAGTTTACTCCAAGGCTGGGGTTTTTGTTTGGGGGCTACAATGAACTGAGGTCCCTTATTTCTCTTCCTCCTTCTCCTTGAGCTTCTGTTTCTTCTCCACCTCGTGTTGCCATGTGCTTTTTTGATTTATGGGCAGGGTCAGGAAAGGACCGACGTGCTGGTGGGTTTGAGTGAAGTCGGAGCTTATCTCAAGAGTCTGCGAGGCTTCTCAGGTCCCATAGGGCTGCCTCTTACCCCGGAGCAGAGTTCCCCCATCCTCGGCCACCCTGAGGGCCCAGGGCTTATGTTACGGGCCCTGAGGGCCCATAACTGAGGGCTGGGCAGAACACAGCCTGGCGGACTATGTCTTCTGCCCGGGACCTCACACATGCTTCTGAGTTGGGTGTGAGGGATCCAGACCTGAGCAAACCCAGCCCCAGCCCTTGAGAAGGTTGCCAACCACCTAGGAGGTAGCTCTGCCATGTCCCACGCCCAAGGATATGGGCAGTAATGGGGTTCCTGGCCAGGTGCCTGCATCAGCTCGTAGGGCACATGGACAGTGTGGCCGGGGAAAATGGGTCTGGGCTGGGGGGAGCAGCAGACCGTGTCTGGAGGAGAAGGTGCAGGCTCATGAGCTGGGATAGTGGTTCTGGGGAGCAGAGGTGAGCCATGGTGGTGGGACACAGTCCCCGTCCCCTCAGTAGAGCACGACAATGGGCAGAATTGTGGGGAAGGCTGAGAGGGCACGAGTCCCTCCCTTGTCCTCCAGAACACACCAGAACAGACACCCCGTGAGCCTTGGCGGGCTGGTTCTGCACATCACCTCTGCAGCCTGTGGACACTGAGGGAGGACCCAGCCCTCCACAGCACACTGCGGTATTGAAGTGGGTACCAGCCCGTCCCAGGTGCATGAGTGTTCCTTTACCTGAGCCCCAGTTCAGGACTGTGCTTCTGCATGGACATTCTCCTTGCCCTTCCCATGTCCTCACAGCCGTCTGTTCTGTCCTGCTCCCCCTACCCTCAGCTGCTGCCCCCTCCTCAGGCCAGGCCCAAGCCAGGTGAGGCCCTGTCATGTTCCATCCCGGAGGACCTGCCTGTCTGTGACAACCAGCACAATTTATGTTAATCTTGACCTCGCTTGTCTTTGGATTGGAGGCAGGTGGGGATAGTGGTAAGGAGAGAAGGAAAAATCACATTGACTCAGTTTCACCAGGACAGTAGTATCCCTGTGTGTGGCATGAGATATTCTAGGAATTCCTCAGAGTAATTAAACACCTAATTGAAGCAAGGCTTCCGCGTCGTAATCACCGGGGTGTCTCTGACTAATTAGGCATCTCAACCTTCACAAATGTGCTCACCCCAGGGGCCTGTGCCACAGTGGCCACCCACGCCTACACGTCTCTCTGGCCCGGTGGTCACTGCTCTTCTAAAAGGCTCTTTGGCAGTTAGATAACTTAGTGATTGAAGGGCCCCTGCCAAGGGCTCCCTGGCATCGTCTG
The DNA here is from genome assembly GCA_004026545.1 of Mormoops blainvillei. Lineage (NCBI taxonomy): Eukaryota > Metazoa > Chordata > Mammalia > Chiroptera > Mormoopidae > Mormoops > Mormoops blainvillei. The sequence goes on from PVJD01003904.1 coordinate 27,589, forward strand.
GACACCGTTGCTTCTCGTGGTCCTAGGAGACAGATTCCCCTGAAATCTTGTCACCTCTGAGGTTGAGCCACTCCCATGGGAGGTGAGAGGAAGGAGGAAGGAAAAGGCTGATGAAGAAGCTACTGGAGGAGGCCATACAAAAATGCTTGCCTCCCATTGGCAACTTGCCCTTGGCTATGTTTCATTTGCATGTGTGTGTAATTTACTGACACTCCTTTCATTCCCATTTCTCCCCCCTCCCTTTCATCCCTGATTTAGGTTTCTGGAACTCCAGAAGCCCAGGCTCTGTAAGATACTCCGCGTCCTCGCGTTTGCGTATCCCTACACCTGGGACTCTCTCCCCATCTTCTACAGGGTAAGGGCCCTGCTCTGTCTCCTTTGCCTGTTGGCAACGGTAGGGAGTCAGTTGTTTCCTGAGCTCCTGGGGGTCAGAGCACCATGCTGGCCACCATAGGACACACAGGAGTGGAGCTCCAAGGGCCTCCTCACCCCCACTTGCAGAGCAGTTAAGAGACAGCGTGACACGGAGGCCCCGAGGAAGCAGAGGAGCTGTGCCAGCCGCGGGCGCCGACCGGGGGCTCAGAAGCAATCAGCGGCAGAGGGCCGGGCTGGGGAGGCGGCCCGGGGTTCCGCGCAGCGGCCGGGAGAGCCGGCTCTAAAGACCCGTCTGTAGCTTTGACTCACTGGAGCCTTTGGGCAAGTTATCCATCATCTCTGTGCCTTGATCGTTCATCTGTAAAATGAGCATCGTAACACCTCCTGTCGTCAGGCTGTAGGAGAGTTATGTAAGATGGCAGCAAGAGTCCCAAAAAAGCATTATTATTTATCATCAATTAATGTATTATTAATAATGATGGGAAAAGAAGGTTTTAAAGGAAAGAGGGGAATTACATGGAGAACACGAAATAAGAGGCTATAGGAGGAAAGAATGGAAGTAAGGAAGTCCATGCACTCTCAAAACACATGGGCCTGAGTTCAAATCCCAGTCCCACTGCTCACTGGCCATGTGACTTTAGACAGTGCGCATAACCTCTCCGAGTCTCAGTTTCATCTGTAAATGGGACTAACATCCCTTCCTTCACAGGGGGTTAGAGCGGACTAGTCAAAACAATGGAGCTGCAGGGCTCACCGATGCCTGGCACATGGTCGGCACCTAGCGAGTGGCATTTCCCCTCCTCCCCGCAGAGGCATCCTGTGGGTCCAATGCCTGCCGCTGAGATGGCAGTGCCAAGGAGTGAAGAAGAGGGGCTGAGGGGCACCCACAGTTGGAGCACTGACCACACACCCTGTGCTTCACGTGTGTGGGCCTGGGGGAGACCCAGAGATGCAGGTGCAGCCCGTCCCCCCACTCCTTCCTTCAGGACACAGACCATGCACAGGAAACTAGAGCAGAGAGACCAAGCCGGTCCCACGTGCCACCAAACCATGCAGCTCAGGCTCTGCGTTACTACTGCCACAGTTGGCTCCTGGCACACAGCTGCAGAGGGCAGTGGGGAGGGAGGTCTGCCCCCAAGCGGTGATGTCGACAAGCACGCGGATTCTGGAATCTGTCTTCCTGGACCCAGATCCTGACCTCGCTTCCCATTAGTTGTTTGCGAGTCGCCTTCTGGCCCAGTTTCCTCATCTGCAAAATGGGGAAATAGAATCTGCCTTACGGCAGTTGTTGAGAGGCCCATGAACTGATGCAAGTAAAAGGCCTGGCCTTGTGCCCTCGAAGGGTGGTGGCTGCTGTCATTACTTACAACAATGACACAGAAACTATACTTAACTCTGAAACAGTATCGTGGCTCTAATACTTCTGATGACTCAGAAGGCCTTCGAGGAATTGCTAAACCTTGAAATCTCAATTAGGAGTATCAATTCAGGGGATGTGCTGGTTAGAAGTGAGTTCAAATGTGAAATGATCCCTTTTTTTAAACTTTATTTTTTAATCCTCACCTGAAGATATGTTTATTGATTTTAGAGAGAGAGGAAGGGGCTGGGGAGAGAGAGTTATAGAAAGAGAGAGAGAAACACGATGTGAGAAAGAAACATCAACCGGTTGCCTCCCGTATGCACCCCGACCTGGGATCAAACCCACAACCTTGTGGTGTACGACAACACTCCCACCAACTGTGCTACCCAGCCAGGGCTGAAATGATCACTTGTTACTAAACTTACACATTACCTCTGGAAAAAAGAATGGGAATGTGTCCAGTGGGGTTTTCTTTTCATTTCTTTTCCTCTTCTCTTTTGTTTTCCTTCCTGGTTTTTTTGTTTGTTTGTTTGTTTGTAATTAACCCAAAAGGTTCTCAGTAGCACTTGGGGGATTAAAATACAATTGCCTTGGATCTCGATGGATCCCTCTCAGAATAGGAATTCTGCTCCCTCAGCCCCTGAGAGTTCCCTCTCCTAGCCGTAGCCCCGGGCGGGGGGGGCGGGGGCTTGGCCTGCGAAGTCTGCCCGCGTGTGCCAAGATGTCTGCGGGTGGTGACAAGGAAGGGGGTCTCCTCTCAGAACCCAATGCTTCTTTTAAATACCTGCAGCTATTCCTGTTCCCAGGGGAGAGCGCGCAGAACGAAGCCACTTTGTACCACCAGAAGCACGTGGCCATGACTCTCCTGGCCTCTTTCTTTTACTCTGCGCACCTGCCGGAGCGCCTGGCCCCTGGATGCTTCGACTACATTGGTGAGTGTGCCATGACTGTGCTGCCATTGCTCTGCAGCCCAGGGAGGGCGCCCGTCCCTAACACCTGTGACGCAGCTGGCGCGGGGAGGCGGGGGCAGGGAGAGAAGCAATTCTTCAGGAAGTTCTCCAGGTGGGCCAAGGTGAGAGAGCTTGTGAGTTCCCAGCATCCAGAATGTACATAGCCAGCAAATGGCCAGGGACGATGGGAGAGCGGGAGGATGAGAGAGCATTCCTATGGGACATGGGGCCAGGGGAGTCCAATTATCCCCTAGAACATGAAATCCTGTTATTAAATGGCCATCGAGGGCATCTCTGAGGAGGAAGAGGAAAGACAGGGTACACAAGGCTCTGAGGGTACCAGATGCTGTTCAGGGCTGTGCCGAGGGAAATGTTTCTGCCTTTGTCTTGTTTAGGTGGGTGCGATGGGGCCAGGAGTCAGGGCAGAGGAGTGGTTCTCAGGTATGGTTCCCAGACCAGCAGTTTCGGCATCGTCTGGAAACATGCAGACTCTCGAGCCCTACCCCAGACATCTCAAACCAGAAACTCGGGGGGTGGGGCCCAGTGCTCGCTCAGAAGCTGTGTGATTCTCTCGTGAGCCTGAGCTCACTAAAGTTAAAGAAGTGATGTGGTGGCAAACTGGTGTCAGAGCCACAGGGTTTACACCTGTTGGTAGAGTTCCTCCCCTCTGTAGGGAAGGGGGGCAGGCGCTGCAGAATGCGACTCCCCCAGTTCGGCTCTGGGACTGGCTGGAGGAGGCCCTTGGGTTACTTATGTGCAGCTGATGTGTGTTGGGAACAGAGCTCCTTAGATAAGCTATCGTGGGGACCCATGTGGTGGGCAGGAACCTCACTTCTTTCCAAGCCCATTTTGTCTATAATTTTCCGTCCCCTCCCACTTAAGACACATGGCCAGATGTGCTTTGTTCATCCTGATTAGTTTTATCTCCTTATTCTATCCTGCTGGAAGAATTACAACAAGCCAAATGCTTAGAGAGCAGATTTCAAAAAAAGAAGGGAACCCCCTAACCACATCCACCTCCCCAGCCTCAGCTGGATGAAGCAGAGGTGACCGTGGATGAAGTCTGGGGTCCGCAGGAAAAATAGCCCTGGGTCTTATTTTGCCAACTTCCTGGCTTAATAACATTTTATTCTTTCACCTCTGTCCTGTCCCCTTCCTAGGGGTGTAGAGCAGAAAGACATCCCTGTGGGGAGAACAGACAGCAGTTAGTGACAGACCATTAGATTACTGAGTCTGCTGGATCTGGGACTGCCTCTCACCAGCCCCAGAGGGAAGTGCCGGACCAGCTTGGTTAGTGTTGGCCCCGCGGGAAGCTCCTCCCCATTCCTGTCAGGTGGGGCGCCTGAAACCACTCTTCCTGCTGCAGCGACATACGTTTCAGATATGTCCAGGGCTCAGGGCTCTTCCATCTTTTTATGGAGACAGGTTTGAGCCTCCTTTGGTGAGCACAGCTAGTCGCCTCTCTCTGCTTGGCCCTGTGTCCTTGGAAAGCATGGCTCTCTGCTGGACAAGGAGCCACTTTGCTGCATCGCTGACAGATTTTGGAAACTGTACACAGCCCATTAGTATAGTGTAGTGAGGCAGGGGTGGTACCTTTAAACACACCTTCTTCATAGGGAATGCTCCCTGCCTTGAGGAACTCATTCACCACCCAGGGGCACTCTCATTTCCAACTCTGCTTCTGCCCAGCTGTGCAGGTGGCCAGGCCAGTCCCTTCCTGGGTTAAGTCCTGGGGTACAACACTGAACCCTTTATTTTTAACTGAAGGAAAATCCTTATTTAACTCCTGTGTTATATTAGTCTGCTGGGGCTGCTGTAACGAAGAACCACAGACAGGGTAGCTTAAACAACAGAAGTTTATTTCCCCACCGTTCTGGTGGTTAGGAGTCTGAGACCCTGGTGTCAGCAGGGCTGGTTTCTTCTGAGTCCTTTCCCTTTGGCCCATTGACGGCCGTCTTCATCTCTCACTATGTGGCCTTCCCTCTCTGTGCATGTGTGTCCATGTCCTAGTCCCCTCTTCTTATATAAGGACACCAGTTACAGTGGGCTCCACCCGAGTGACTTTGTTTTAACTTAAAATTGTCTTTAAAAGACCCCATTTCCAAATACGGTCACATTCTGAGGTACTGGGGGCTAGGACCTCAACATATGAATCTGGAAGAGGGAGACATAGTTCAGCCCACGACACATGTGGTCTCCTCATCTTACTCCTGGTTCCTGAAGTTGTCTCACAAAGCAGTCCCCAGCCCTGGCAATGGGCTCCTTTTCTCACCAGCCAGTGAGTTCTTATGTCCCTGCCCATGCCCAGCACCCTCTGCTGAGCCCGGCCCTCTGTGAATGCATTCCAGGGAGCTGGGGCCCTGCAGGTCACGGTGGGGAAGAGCTCTTGGTCAGGTCTGGGATTAACCAGCAGTAGGAAGTGGACCACCTCATCAGTGGCCAACAGAGACTTTGGTGGCTTCTCCTTTGGCACTGAGGTCAGAATCTGAGCTCATTAGCACTGGCTCTTACAAGGTGACCTTTGGCAGAACATGATGTCTAACTTTTCAACGTGAAAAACAGGACTGGTGAATTTGGTTTGCTCTGATGGCCTTCTTATTTTTTCTCACATTACATTTTAAAAATAAATTTATTGAAACATATTTTACATATCACATAATTCCCTAATTTCAAGTATATTATTTAATGATACTTTTAGTATATGTACCAAGTTGTACAGCCGTCACCATAAATGAGGTTTGGGGCATTTTTGTCACCCCAGTAAGATCCCTCATACCCATAGGCTGTTGGTCCCCACTCCCACCCCCTGCCCGGAATAACCACTAATCTACATTGTGTTTCTATAGAGTTGCCTTTTCTGGACAGGTGATATGAATGGAATTATACAGTATATATCTCTTGTGTCTGGTTTCTTTCACTCAGCATGATGGTTTGAGCATATAGGCCATAGCATGTATCAACAGTCATTCCTTTTTTTATTGCTGATCTTGGTGGCCTTTTGTATACTTGTTGTAGGTCACAGTCACCAGCTGTTCCATGTCTGTGTGATCCTGGCTACGCACATGCAGATGGAAGCCATACTTCTGGACAAGACTCTGAGGAAGGAGCGGCTCCTGGCCAGCTCTGGGGCCCTGTCTTTTCCTCAGATAGCCGGAGCCATACTTCTGTGCCTCATCTTCAGCCTCAGCAACATAATTTATTTCTCAGCTGTTCTGTACCGGATGCCTGAGCCAGAACCACATAAAAAGGAAACATGACTGAGACCCTAAGCTTTTTGTGCCAGATGTCAACATTAAGCTACAACATCCTAACCACCACAAACTAGTTGTATGGTACCAGTTTACACTGGCCTAAAATATTCGTAATGATTGGTGCCTTGGCATTTTTGAGTGGGTTCATATCAATAAGGTCTTTAACTGGGGAAATTTCTCTAAATGTGCACTGATTCTGTATGTATGGTTTTAAAAGGGGAACATGGGTTCAAGCAAGTCCTTGTTCAGGCAAATCATTAATATTTTATTAAGTTTTAAATTTATTTAAAATGAGTTTTGGAATTCTGTTTAAACAGCTGGGTTGAGCATACTGTTTTTGTAGCTCTACTGTTAAACAGTTAGGCTAAGCTTTGTACAACCCTTGTAGTATTACTTTTTAAAAATTGAACTTGCTTCATTTGATGAGTTTCATGTAGCAAAGCCTCTCCCAAGAGCTCCCACAGTGGAGGAGAATAAGCCAGGAAGGTGGAGGTGGGGTCGGTGAGGGACCTCAGAAAGAGGAACTTGGATCTGTGGGAGCCCTGGGGACTAAAAAGGCATTCCGGAATGAAGAGAGGGACCTGGTTTGAGGTGGGGTCTTCTTTCTTTTCCCGCCTAGTGAAGAGCATGACTAGAACGAGAGCCCTCTTTTTCCTCAGGTCTCTATTCTGCTTCCAAGTGCAAATTCCCATGTCAATGGATTTGCATTTTGGACTATGGATTTGGATTTTCTTTAAAGTCCACAACCTAGGGCTGGTGCCATATGTTCTGTTTTGCTCTGGTTTCTTGTTGCCCGTTTGATGCTGCAAAGTATTGTGCAATGCAGATAAACCGTGTTATACCGTGGGAGTTGGCTGAATTCATCCCTGTTGGTCCCGCTCATTGGTCGCCTTTTAAATCAATGACAGCACTGTATTTAGGGATGGTGTGCATTTGATGTTGCTTCAGCACTTCAGATATGCTGCAAATTTTAGTGTTCATGTGCAGAGGATGCTAAAGACCTTGCCAAAGGGTTGGTCAAATGTGGTGATTTTTCAAGCTTTCCTGAGAATCTGAAACACGGGGTGAGCTCGTGACAAATGCAGATTCCCAGGGAAGCCAGGAGATTCTGGCTTTACTAGGATAAAATGCAGGTTCCTGAGAGGGGATGTGCACTGGAGCAAGTCCCCATGTGACTCTAGTGCAGAAAGAAGGCCCACAAGCCAAAGCGGAAGAAATGCTGGTGTCAGGAATTCCAGAAGGCACTGGGCTTATCAGCTTTGTTTTCATTGATGTAATTTTTAGCACTTTACCACCTAAGGATGCGTTCCCCACTTTCTACTCTGCATAGTACTGAAACACTGGGCATTTTCTCATCTGTTGCATTACTAATTAAAGTTCAGGCTTTCATGGTATTTTCAGAGCATACAGAAATGTTGACACAAAGCAGTTGTTAACAGAGGCCCATCAACCCCTGATCTGCACTCGTTAATGACTTAGGGGGCTGTTTACAATGCAGGATCCTCTTTGCTGACTCAGGAACACCTCCACGTCTTAGAATATTGCCTTTGTAGTTAATTGGCCCAGGTTCAATGGCCTCGTAAATAGCTCATCATCCAGTCCTCTGAGGACAAGTAACAATTTATACTGGATGAGAGTGGTCAAGAAATATGATTTCATTAGTTTTATTATCTGTTTACTTCCTCTGGGGAAAGTAAAATGATAAAATTATATGGTAAATTTTTGGTATCAATACATTAATTGCAAACTATTGTACATGACAAAATTTGGTGTTTTAGCAACAATCTGAAATCATTAGAGAAATTTTATTCCAGCAGGATAAGTGGGTTTTCCATTTCATCTTACTGTAACTTCAATTTTATGGTGAAAAAAAGGAACAACATTTAAATACCCTATTTTAGTAATGCCAAAGACATGAAGGCTTTCGAATTATCTTGTTTATAACAGTAAGGTCATATTCTTCATTTATTTTAGACATTGTTGGAAGATAATAAATGATTAATCTGAAGGGGTTTTAGATTATTTAATCTTTGGTTGTTACTTATGTCAAGACTAATGATGAAAAAGAAATGTTAAATCAACAAAATAAGATCCAGTGTTTCATAATGTTTTTATAAGTTTAGAAAACTTAATTCCATTGTATGTTTTTGGACAGTGTTACAAATTAAAATTTTGTAATATTTTGCAGTACACTGATTTAGAAGCTTCTAATGTGTAGTGAGAATGAGTTCAAATATGTGAATTATCATTAAGTATTAAGTCTGAAGTGGGTATAGTTTTGCCTAAGTCATCCCAGAAAGTCAAAAAGGTTGGCAGTGCGCCAGTTGAAGAGACCCCTGCCCCCCGCCCCCGGGAAGAGGCTTTTTAATGTAGTTCTCAAAAAAATTTTGATGACTCAGTACCCTTCAGAGATATGCTACCCTCCTGTCGGTGTCAACTGCTAACCCTGGCACTGTCTCAAAAGGGACGATGTGGGGCCGGGCAGGTACACTACTGGAGGAGTTCCTTCTTCCCCCTCCCCTTGCTTCAGAAACATAACTCTAACATTTACCAGGCATTATACTTGTGATAGAACTTGAATATGTTTGAATGAGGCCATTTAGTCAACTGTATCTCCCTTTATGCGTTGCAGAGTTTCATTTTCTGTTGTTCCATTTCTAGAGAGTAATGATCCATCTTCTTTGTTGAAGAAATGCTTTTGTCACTGTTGGTTGGAATCAGAAGTGGGAAGTTTAGAAACTTTTGAGTACAAAATGAGTTAAATATTTCTGTTTCAGTCTTTTTCAAAGTGCTTTTTTGGTAGAACCCTGTTTATATGAGAGGTTCTGAGGAAGGGGGTGGAATAGAATGGTATTGTCAGATACGTTGGGAACACACTTCATTTGGATCCACTGTGTCCCAGTTTTGTTTTGGCCATGATACCCTTCTTATGTGAAACGTTATACCTTTCTATATGAATGCCGGCCTCCGATTTTCTAGTCAACAGTCCATAATGGATGAAAAGGCAAAGACCCGTTTCCAAACTCAGAGATGTTCTTTCAGTGTCTGGTTTCCTTAAACTGTGGGAGAAATAAAGAAAGTATATTTATTATAAAACAGTTGTCCTGTTTCCCATTTGGTTTGGTTATATTTCATCTACCACACTGCAGACATGTTCATTCACCTGTACATGTCTGCATTGCTTAATCGTTTGATGAATATTCAGTGCCTGGTGTATATAGAGCAAACATTGTCCTAGGAACTGGGGACACAGAGGTGAACAAAACCCACACTGTCCCTCCCTCACAGAGCGGATGTTCTGAGCAGTCAGACAAGATAAATTCAGATCATGGCAAGTGCTGTAATGGAAATAAGTCTGCCCTGGCTGGTGAGGCTCAGTGGATTGAGCATCGGACTGCGAACTGAAAGGGCTGGGGCCAGGTCCCAGGCGGGGGTATACGAGGGTCAACCAATCAATGTTTCTTTTGCACATCGATGTTTCTCTCCCTCACTTCCCCCTCTCTCTAAAAAATAAGTAAGTCCTGGCTGGTGTAGCTCAGTGGATTCAGTGCCAGCCTGTGAACCTAAAGGGTTGCTGGTTTGATTCCCAGTCCTGGCACATGCCTGGGTTGCCTCTCCCCGGTCCCCAGTAGGGGGCGGGGAGAGGCAACCACACATTGATGTTTCTCTTTTTCCCTCCCTGCCCCTCTAAAAATAAATTTAAAAATTTTTAAGTAAAAAAATAAATAAATAAAATATATTTTTTAAAAAGCCTGGTGAAGGAACAGGGAAGGGTGGGGTGGGGCAGGTGAGAGCGGATGGCCACTCTGATAAGCTGTCATTTGAGGACAGACTTGATGGGCAGAAAGGTGCCCGCTGGGCCAGTGTAGGGGGAAGTGTTTCAGGTCGAGGTAGCAGGAACTGCGAAGGCCGGCAGGCACTCGTCCTTTTGGAAGGATGGAAATCTGGCCACTGATTCCTGAGATGTATCCAGAAGATGTATGGATGACTTGATGTTTGAAGAATTCTTGAACTTCCCCTGAATGTTCTTTCTGGAAAATTACTAAGGGGCTTTCCTAAGCCCCCTTAATACTTGTATGAATGCTTGAACCCTGTAATAAATGTACTTCAGACAAAGGGAGTTGTCATACCCATTCTCTTCATTTCAGCAACAGATTTCTAAAACTGGCTTAACTTTTGCATCCTCCAAGGCACAGAACAAGGGGCCTCAAAGATAATTTAATCCAGCATTTCAAAAATGTATATGATGTAAAATGCACATTCTCAGACCCAAATGAACAGATGAAGAATACTCAAGGATTTAGGGAGGGAGTTGGATTTTTAAATTTTTGTCAAAGCCCCAGGTGATTTTTAATATAAGGGAATTTAAAAAGCACTGATGGTCCAACCATTCCTTGTTTTTTTTTAAAAACATAATTTCAGACTTAGAAAAATGTTGCCAAATAGAACAGAGAATCCCCAGGTACTTTTTACCCTTCCCCCTTTCGATATGTATATACAATAACTCCCCTCTAGCAAGGAGAAACTCTTCTGCTGTTATCCACAATGTATTTACTTATTTGCTCAATCCTAGAATGTACACAATATCGTTTCAAAATTACCTGTGTGTGAAAAAAGCCTGCTAATTAGAATTCAATATGTTTCAAGCTCTTTCTGCCTTGAGCCTGAGGGCATGCAGAGTAAATGGTCTTCATTACTTGGGTTTTGGCCCCCTTTCTGTGTCTGTTGTTCATTTGAAACGTGGTTCAGATCATTTGTTTCTTGTATTAGTTTTATAGCCCCCCCCCCGAGCTTGTTGATTTTATTAATTTCTTTTCTTAGCATATAAAACATTAACCTCCAGTTGGTCATTTTATAAATGTCCCGGGGATGTGGGATGATGTCTCCACAGCCACTGAGTGTACAGCAAGGCAAAGGACAGAAAGAACTCTCTCCCTCGGGCGCCGGCCCGTCCCAGCTCACACCGCAGTCCTGTCTTCATTCTACGGCCCTCCCTCCAACACTCTGGGCTTCGAAAGATTCTGCTCATTGGTGTTTATTCGGTTCCTGTAGCTGTACTTGCTTAGCTGTGTGCTTGGATTAATTATGGTTTCAAATTTGTGTAGTGTTGATTACTCGTCAGTGATTTGCATAAGATTCCCCCAGTCCAGTTTGGCAGTTTCTTATCAATTTACAGTACTCCTGCCCAAGAGGAATCAAAACACATGTCTATAATAAAGACTTTGTACAAATAATTATACCAGTTTCCTTCATAATCGCCAAAAAATGGAAACAACCTAAACGTCCATCAAATTGATGAATGAATAAATTGTCGTGCATTTATATGATAGAATGCTACTCAGCAATAAAAAGGGAATGAACTACCAGTACATGCAGCACAGAGGCCAATCTCAAAAACATTATGACAAGTTAAAGAAGAAACATTCTGGAAAAGGCAAAACTCAAAGTTAGGAAAGTGGTTGCCAAGGGCTGGGGTAGGGGACAGTGATTGACTACAAGGGAATCTTCGTGTGATGGGAACATTATACATTTGATTGTGGCAGTGGTTACGGGATAGTATATGTTTGTCAAATATGTAGACAGTACAACTGAAAAAGGTGAATTTTACTGTATGTAAGTTACACCTCAGTAAACCTGACTTAAAACAAAACAAAACAGCCTCGCAGTTCTCTTTCCCCCTCTCCTACTCATCCCTGGTCTGGAACTCTAATTCTAGGGGGAAATGTAAATCTTTAACTGGTTATGGAAGCCCTTTGGGGGAAAAGATTAGGATGTGTTAGGTGTGAGGTGCCTGTGGGAAACCCAGAGAAATGATATAATAAATTGGCGTTTTAAGGAAAACTAGTAAGCTAAAGAGTTTAATATGAATAGAAGTGAGAGAGGAAGGGAAAACTGGCTTAAAAAAGCTTGGGGTGATGCAATTTAGCTAGGTCCTCCACTGGGGTGGCTGCTGAAGGAATAGATTCATTTGAACACTGGGGGGTGCAACAGTGCCATCTAGTGAGACGTAAGGATAACCTGCAGAGGAGACAGTAATAAACAGTGATTGTAAATTGGGAAGGGGGTGCCAAAGCAAATTAGTAGCCACAGTGACTGGGGAAGTGCCGGGGACTGGGGATGTAGAGCAGGGGGCCAGTATCGAGATCTGTTGAGGACTGAGGATAAGGAGACATGGGTCAGAGGAAGGGAGGAAGGAGAGCTTGACAGCAAGAGGGAATGGTGTGTGAGCCCACTGTGTGCAGGGCACTGCAGGTCAACGTGGTGGGGGCAGTGGTATGGGATTAATGATAGGTGATGAGCTTGAATATGAAGAGCCTTGGGGCCCTGTGGAGGGTCTCCAGTAATGGGGAGTTACTGCAGTGTTACAAGCACAAGAGTGACATGACCAGATCTATGATTCATGGGTGAGCTGTCTGCAAAGAGGCTCGTGGATTGGAAGGTAGTAGCAGGGAGGCTGTTAGGATAATGCTGCAATCATCCAGATGGCAGATGGTAGTGGCCAAGGGGATGAAGAGAAGTGGAGAGGCTTGAAGGCTATAGGTAGAGCTGTCAAGATCTGGTAATTGAATGTTAGAATAGAAGGAGAGACAAACATCAAAGATGCTACCTTGGACTCTGGCTTGAGTGAATGGGTAGATGGTGATGGGAGCAGATTCAGGGGAAGAGATTAGGGTATGTTAGGTGTGAGGTGGCTGTGGGACACCCAAGTGGAGAATCCAAAAGGCAGTTGGATATATGAGTCTGGAACTCAGGAGAGCAAATATGAATGGAATGGGAAGCTATGGGCATAGTTGGGAGCACCCAGGGAGAGGGCCCAGCTAGTAACCAGGTAAAAACCCTAAGTCACAACATTTAAGGATGAAAAAAGAATGCACAAATTAGGCCAAGAAAGAGGGGCTAGAAAGCCAGCAGAAAAAACATAGGCATAGGAGGAAATGAATGAGAAATATTTTTTAGTGCTATCAAGAGGTCAAGTAAGATAAGGGTGGGGAAAGGTTAATTAGATTTAGCATCAAGGAGGCGGTGATCTTGGTGAGAAGAGTTCCAATGGAGAGACTGAAGCCAAAGCCAGACTGCAGGGTAACTAAGAGGTAAGCCAGCAGCCAAGACCAATTTCTAAATGATACAGATTCCAACCTCTCATCTGACAATTCAGTTCTAATGGTTCAAGACTTAAACACAAAGCAGGAAAAGCAATAAAAAATATGATATTTAAAAAAAATTATCTCAGTGAGTAACACTTTTCCTAGTATGATACAAAACAGAAGACAAGAAAGAAAAGACTGATAGCCCCAGCTGGCGTGGCTCGGCTGGTTGAGTGCTGTTCCTCAAGCCAAATGGCCCCCTTTCTATCCCTGGATAAGGCACATGCCTGGGTCGCAGGTTTGGTCCCCGGTTGGGGCATATACAGAAGGCAGCCAATCGGTGTTTCTCTCTCACATCAATATTTCTCTCCCTCTCTTCCTCCCTTCCTTCCCCTCTCTCTAAAGTCAAAAATTTAAATTTAAATTTAAAAAAGTGATAAATTTGGCTATCTTAAATATTTTTCTAAAGTGTCATAAAAACAACATAAAACAAAAACCAAAGTATAAACTATAAAAAGGTTTGAATCCATATTTTGGATGAGGATAAATTTTTTTAATATATGAAGAGCTTTTACAATTCAGTAAGAAAAATGAATAACTCAATAGAACAAGGAGGCAAAGGAGATGAACACAGTTCATAAAGAAGGAAACGCAAATGGCTCTTAACTACATAAACAGATACTCAACCTCAGTCATCATAAAAGATAAGAAAATTTAAACTACGTTGTGATTTTTTTCACCTATTATATCAACTGTGTGGTCTGAAAATTGTGTAGAAACAGGCACTCTCATACATGGCTGATGGGATTGTACGTTTGGACAACCTTTATAGAGCATAATTCGGGAGTATTTGTGAAACACTATGTATGCATATATTCTGACTCAGCAATTATGCTTCTAGGAACTTATTATTCTCCAGATTTACTTGCATTGTGTAAAATTATGAATTCCAAATCTATTCACTGTAACTATGTAATTGCAAAGACCGAAACCATCTTTATGTCAAACAATATGGGCCAATGATATTAAATTATGTCTTTCCTTACTGATGTCGGGACCTCTAGGAAGTTGAGGAGATGGGACTAGAATTCCGTGAGACCACGGATGTGGAGGTATATTTGACAGTCATCAGTTTAGGGGCAGAGGTCGGAATGAGATAGAATCAGTTCATCATAGAAAAAAGTGGTTCTGTCCCTGGCCGGTGTAGCTCAGTGGATTGAGCATGGGCCCGCAAACCAAAAGGTCGCTGGGTTAATTCCCCAATCATGGCACATGCCTGGGTTGTGGGCCAGGTCCCCAGTAGGAGGCGCGCAAGAGGCAACCACATATTGGTGTTTCTCCCTCACTTCCGCTCTAAAAATAAAATAAAAACTTTTTTTAAAAAAGTGGTTATGGACTTTGCTCCTCAAGAACAAGGACCAAATTCCATTCATTTCTGTATGCCTATGATCAAACATTTTAAAGAATTCGATAAAACTATATCTGTGTACATATATGTATACGTGTGTATACACATATGTGTGTATATACATGTATGAAAGAGCTGGCAAACCCAGGAAAGATGAAGAAGAGAGATAAAGGAAGCCAAGATACGAAAGCCAGAGAGGGCGTCTGAGACGGCACTGGGCACAGCACAAGAATAGGATACTCCTGGGCCGGAACGACAGTGCTGACTTCTGAATCAATCCCGGACGTGCTCTTCCATAGGACTTTTCGTGCTGTAGGAAAATAAACGCTCAGTTTCCTCATCAGAAACGGAAGGAATTGTATTTCATATTTGAGGTCCCGGGACCGGCGCTGCAGCGTAGACACTCAGACTCCCCGAGCCCTTTCCGCGTCGGTCGCCCAGGAGACGAGAGCCACTTCCGGCAAGCACTTTCTTGGAGGCCCCGCCTCTTCTCCGAGAGTAGGCGCTGATTGGCCCGTTTGAAATGCGCCAGGGCGGTAGTTCACCTGGGCTCGCGGCGGCACAGCCCGGCTACACTGAGCGCGGCCCCTTAGACACCGAGTCTGGGCTGGCGCGGCGCTTCTTTGCTGCGACCTGACGTCCTCGCTAGGCCTCTTGGTAGAGTTCGGCGGCCGGCGTGCGCCTCAGGGCAGCTCGGAGCTTGCTGCCATGAAGCCAGCGTGAGTACCGGGTAGAGGAGCCGGGCTGCGGTGCTGGGGCGGGCCCCTCTTCAAGCCGCCGCCCGCCGCAGGCCGTACTGCCTACGCAGGGCCGCGGACCCCGAGGTGGGAGACCCCCGGAGCCGGGGACCCGCTGCCCGGCCCTGGGCTCCCGCCGCCCGGAGAGGTCGGCCCCAAGTCGGAGGCGGGTGGGAGGTTTACTGTAGCCACTCTGGTCCCGGTTAGCTGGGTGGCCAGGCCCCTGGCTCGGGGCCGCCTCCGCGAACCCTTTCTTAAGTTTCCCGTTAACCTCCTGGCTGCCGGCGCTCTCAGGCTGCGTTATGCCGGGTTAGTGCGGGGCCCTGTGGCGGGCGGGGTCGAGCGTTGAGCTCAGGTGTTGGGCTTGGTTTGGTGGTCTCAGGCCCTGGAGAGGGCCCTGGCAGTCGTGTGCACTGCATGCCTTTCTTATCCCAGTGCCGTGGCCTGGAGGCCGAGACCATCCCGCGGCATAGGCCGGCTACTTTTGCCTATTTTTCGGCCGCAGACGTACCCGCCCACATTCCTCACTTGATCCGGGTCATTTTCCGCGCAGAATTCCGTGACTGCTACTGGTGAAGAAATAATTATGCAAGGAAGAGGGTCGAGTTTATCATTACTATCATTATCAAACGAGTAGTTACTAGTTTGCAAAAGGCAACTTGTTTTCTTAAGAGGCCAAAGTCAAAATCTTTTATCTTTTTAAAAAAACGTGTAACTAAACCTACCATATCTTTCACTTAAAACACTAATTTGCTTCCATTTCAATTGGGAAGATGTTGAGAAACTATTTTAATCTATAGCCCAAGCCAATAATTTCACTTAATTTTAGTGTTAAATATTCATCCAGCCTATAGATAAATTGGGGGTTGGGGCATGCTAGAGAAATGGTGAAATAAATCAAAATAACTTTTTCTATTATTCCTACTGATAAAAGATTCAAATGAGGAAGTTTTAAAAAATCTTACTGGCTTTATTCAACAGTTCATGAATTGGGTGGTATCCATTTAGCAACTAGAAAGATCTGAGGAGCTGTACAAAGTAGGAGACTTTATAGGCAGAAAGGGGCAAGAACAAGCAAAAAGCAGATTATTTCAGGTATGGGCACCTTCTCTGACAGACCACCAGGGTCTATGAGGGGGTTTCCTTGTTTAGTGCTGGCCTGGAAATCCCTTGCTGACCGGCTGAGATCCATTCCTGGGAGACTGAAACTCTGATTAGGTTAGGTATTAAGTCTTGGTTTGTCGATGTAGGCTTAGCACAGGTGACTCCATTTGGAGCCTGTTGTCTCTTTTACCCTACTTAAAAGAGCATGAAATTGCAGTTTGGGAACCACATTTTGTTTCAGGACAAAGGATGGTAGGTTTTAAGAATTCAATGACCAGGTGTTCCTTCAAAGTATGGACATAAATCTTGATGAAAGAATGAATTCCCCCATCTGTTTTTATAATTCATCGAAGTTAATCACTTGTCAGTTTACCTCGGGCAATGTCTGTTAGTGCAATGTGTGTGTCTTTCCTGATAAGTGCAGTCAGTTATCTATAGATTTTTCAAACATGTAGTGCCTCTGTAAAAGTGCTGATCAAGAAAATATCCAAGCTATTTTAAATATGAAGTAGGTACATTTAGTACCAAAAATGTCTCCTAAACAAGATTTTAATAACTTTTGGATTCTGCATGCTATAACCACTCTTCTACTAATGCAGTTTAATCTTACTCATGTTAGTTATTTAGGGTGTAGTGTTTTGGAACTGGCAAGAGATAATTTTTAAACCATGGGAAGTTTGTCTCTGTATGAATCATAGGTGAGGTTTTGAATGTTAGTGTTTAACTGAAATGTTTTGTTGTTTTGTTTTGTTTTTTAATCTACGACCAGGAGGACTAAGACACCCAGGAAACCTGTAGTGAAAAAAGGATCCCAAACGAATCTTAAAGACCCAGTTGGGGTAAGGTCTACCTGTGAATTTATGTGTGTGTATTCTTCCTTCATTCCTTTTATGTCTTATGTGTATACTTGGAATGGATGGAGATGTGAAAATAGAGTCAAAGAACATTTAGTTAAAAGAACTGTACTAAATTGCTTATGGCTGGTTCTAGCTTTGAAATTTTGTTTCTATGAAAGATTCATTAATCCAGTAAAATGAAGTTTTTGTTTGTCAACTATATACTTCCTATAACTAATTATAATTTGAAAAGTTAGATAATAAAAAATATTCAACTATTCCAGAGAACTTTTCATACTCTGTAAGATGGGAGGAAACTTTCTGCTTGGATGAGCATCCTCTCCCATTTTTAGGACTAGGAGCATCCTCTCCCAACTGATGACACCCTTCATGAGGAAAGTCCCAAACTCCATGCATTATGGGACCAAGTTCAAGACTTTGGTATAGAACAGTTTAATTCATTCTGGTGACTGTTCATAATTGCATGTACTTCACTAGTTTCAGGCTTGGGAACTTGCTTTAAAAGCAACTGTCAAACACAAGAAGGTTGGTTTGCTCTGAGATATTTTAAATCTCCCCTTCACTGGTACTAGAGTGTATCTCTTGGTTGAGTTGAGGGAACCAAATGCTTTTGCACATACAGCTGAACAATTTTTCCTCAACCCTGTCACTGATTAAGAAAACCACATTTCAGATCTTGCATCTATTTATTTATTTATTAAGTATTAAGTTGGCAAGTTTTAATTAACATCCAATTCCAAAGAATTCTAACAGATTTTCAAATAATTCTCATTGTGTGATGTTATTGATATTTAAAGAGTTTTAAATTAGTAGGCTGCCCTGGCTGGTGTAGCTTGGCGGATTGAGTGCCGGCCTGCAAATCAGAGAGTCACATGTGCGCTGACTGGATTGATTCCACAGTCAGGGCACATGCCTAGGTTGTGGGCCAGGTCCCCAGTAGGGGGTGCACAAGAGGCAACCACACATTGATGTTTCTTTCCCTCTCTCCCTCCTTCCCCTCTCTCTAAAAATAAATAAATAAAAATCTAAAATAAATAAATAAATTAGTAGTATGACTTTAATAATTAAATTTGTGCCACTACAGTAGTGAAGAGAAGCTGTGGATTTTATGCTTTTGTTATCAAAATATTTTAACTTAATTGCATTTAAAATCTTTTCTCATGTGATAGCTAATATCTGTTTGCATTTTGACAATCTTGGGTACCAGGTTTTGGTTTTCATAGCTCTAAGTTTATACTGACAAATTAAGACAATAAATGTTCACCGAATGAATAGGAAGCTTAAATGGAAAGTCAGGTAAAGTTAACTTTTGTTCTTTAAGCACTTTCCTGTATTTTCAGGTATACTGTAGGGTGCGCCCACTGAGCTTTCCTGACCAAGAGTGTTGCATAGAAGTCATCAGTAATACAACCGTGCAGCTTCACACTCCTGAGGGCTATAGACTCAACCGAAATGGAGACTATAAGGAGGTATTCCCTATTGAAACCAAGCTGTTTTTACTTGATGTGTTCTTTCCTGAAAGGCTTTTCCATTTTTTTAAATTTAACAAAATTCATGTGTTTCCACTATTTTGAAAGATGTATCTGCTTCACTGCAACCACCAATCTAGTTTTTAACTCCTGGGATATATAGACACCTTTGATATAATGAAGTTAGAAGATTGCTTTTTCGAAGATAATTTCTTATACAGGGTATTTATTGCTTCTTAGGGGATATGTTAGGGATAGTTTAATGTGGAATGATAAATGATCGTGCTAGGAAGCTACACACACACACACACACACACACACACACATATACACACACATATACACACACACAAAATTTCATGTGTGGAGATTCAAATAACATTTAATAGGCATTGTATACTTATATCTATACCTCTTATGAAGTGTTTTTATTTTTAGTAAAATGTTGAACAAAATGAGTTCAGTTCAACAAACATGTACTAAATTGGAGACTGGTAGGAGATTTTTAAAAATAAGTGAGACACAGTCATTGCCTTCATGGAGTTTATAGCTTAGTGGAGGGCACAGATGGTAAACATGTCACCCTCAAACAGATAAGACAAAGACAGATGTGCTACAAGAGATGACTGTGAGAATGCAGGCGAAAGGATCGATTCAGGCTGTGGTGTCTCCTTTCAAGTTGCTGTTCATTCTTTTGTGTGCATTACTCCAGTGAAATAGCTCATCAAGAGCCTGTCAGTGGCCTCTTCATGCTAAATTCAATGGACAGCTCTTTGTCCTCATTATAATCTCTTTCTCAGGAGTACCCTCCTTTCTGAAACACTCTCCTGTCCCACCCCCTACAACCTTCCATGTTCAGTCTCTCTTGGCCACTCTTTGCAGGTTCCTCCTCCTTTTCCAACCCCAATCTACCCCAGTCTGGGTTGGCTATACCCAGGACTTTCTTCTCTATACTTTCCTATGGCTTTAAATGTTTAAATGATTATATGGTAATAATTATGAAATTTTTACCTCGAGTTTACTCCTTTTCTCTAGCTCTAAATTTGAACGTCCACTGCTGGGATGTGACACTTGCACCTCAAATTTTACATGTCCAAAAGAACTCTTGATTTTTTCCCCTCTAAATCACTTCCTCCGTTATCTTCTCAATAGGTGCTGCTACCATCTGTTTATTTGCTTAAGCCGGAAACCTCATTCCTACCTTTCTCTGGTTGCCTTCATATCCTGTTCATCAGTAGCCCTACCACTTCTACTCCAATGTATATCTTGAACTTGTCCTTTCATTTCTATCTCCATTGCCACCATCCTTGTATGAACCCTGTTATTAATCATGGAGACCAGTGCTTTTCAAACTGGTGAAGGAAGAGCTTTTTTTTATTTATTTATTTTTTAAATGAATTGTGACTGATACATTTATGCAGCTTTGCCACTTGGAACTAACCATGTCTGACAGCAGAGAACCTGTTTACCTATTTAGTGAGATAAACCTGTGGACCACATCTTGGGATCTTGCAGCCATGCCAGATGGCTACAAAAGTTTCTAAATATTTCTTCTCAATGTCTGCAATTATCTTCTGCCAGATTGGAAACAAGCAGTTCTCAGAGTGGCACTGGCTTGCCGGCCTCACTCTGAGCAGCACTGACAAGACTATGTTGAAGCCTAACTAGACTGCCTGCTTCTGCTCCAAATCTTCTCTAATCCATTTTCCACAGAGTTGCCAGGGTCATCTTTTAAAGCATAAATCAGATCTCACCAGTTCTATGTTTAAAACCTTCCAAGGAATCAAGTTTTTAAATAGACATAATCCTGCTTAATCTGCCTCCTGTCTGTCTGGCCACCTTATCTATTAGTACTCCTCCAATCCTAAATTCCTTTGATAAGCCAAAATTCTGCGTCAGTGCTGCTCCCATTGCCTTGGTTTTTCCCTTAGCTCTTATCATGGATAGCTCCTCATCCTGTTTCAGTTTAAATATTACCTCTTCAGAGAGTGTGTCTAGACTACCCCATCAGAAGTGGCTCCCCTCCCTCCTTCTCACCTGATCTGCACTCTGTGTACTTCCTTGATAGCACTTACCACAATCTATAGATTTATCTACTTGTTTATTGTCTCTTTCCCCTGGTATAATGTAAGCTTCAAGTGATGTTGCACCTTCTCTGTCCTGTTTGCCAAACAATAAGTGTGGATTAAGCATGAACGAATGGTCCAAGGAGGCTTCATGGAGGAGTAGGCCTCTGAGGATGTAAAGTTGAAAACTGACCCACTGAATTTTAGTTATTAGAGTTAATTTCAAGTATGTTTAAATAGTACCAAAGATTTGGTGGAGATTAACATTGAATAATGGAAAGACTGTTGGACTGGAAACGGTTTCAATACTAATAACTCCATGGGCTTAGGGCAGGTTCCTCCTTTGGACCCTACCTTCCTTCACCCGGAAAGGGGAGGGGTTTGTTCTTGAGGAATTGGAGGTTATCTGCCTAACCTTTCAGCACTGAACAGTACGTATTCTTCCTTCCCTCCTCCTCCTCCCTCCCTCCCTTCCTTCTGTCTTTCTCTCTCCTTCCTTCCTTCTTGAAAAATAATTATTTCATTTAAAATAGCAGGACTTTGGCCTCCACCTAGATGGTCAGGATTTTCATAACAATTTTACATGTGCAAAAAAACTCCACACTATGTTATACCATAATGGGAAGTTTGTAAAAATGTTTTTTCTCCTCATGGACGTATGAGGAGCTCTGTTCATACCCTCAGCCTGGGCCAAATTATAATCTTTATTAAAAAAAAAAAACACAACTCTGATTGTTCTTTTTATGAATTCTAGAGCTGTTTCACAGGAGTGGAATAAAAACTTCCAGAAGGTGAGGGTTAGCCTAACAGAAGTAGGTGTGCAATCTTTAACAAGTTATAAAATGGACATAATGAATAGTACCTACATCAGAGGTTATAAGACTGAAATCATTCACTATCATGTTAAGGTAGTGCTGGGAACATGGTCCATGCTAAGTGTCAGCTGTTGTTATATTTGAGCACTGATCTATACATGTCTCCTTCTGGGAGACAAAATTGCTAATTTTAAAAACACAAGGGGCATATTGGTATCTTTGCAGGTTCAATTTAAGGTAAAGGGTGTAAAACAGGAAAAGGGGAGCCACTGGACAAGGGATATAATCCATAATAAAGTCTAATGAATCTCATGTACCAAATAACTCAGTACTGACATTCATGAAGCAAAAACTGCAAGGAATTCAGGAAATCTGTAGAAACAACTGTAGTGTTTACAATCCAATAAAACTAGAAAATAATGAAAATAGAAATAATAGAACTCCAGCCCTGGACATTAGGACATTTTAATTTACATAATTTATACCCCAGTCTCCAATCTGATTTTCCAAATAGAAGTTTGGTAATATTTTTGGCAATATGGTTATACTTAATCATAATCATATTTTGAAAGAGATTTGATAATTGACATATTATTGCTTTCTTAAAGGTCACAGTTTATTTAAAATTTATTTTATATAAGAACTCAGATGAGTTTATATTTATGGTTCATTGCCAGTTTTTAAAAAAACAGTACATCAAATTACTTAGCTTTATGCTGCTTTTCTTTTTTTAAGATTTTATTTATTTATTTTTAGAGAGAGGGGAAGGGAAGGAGAGAGGGAGAGAAACATCAATGTGTGGTTGCCTCTAGTCCGCCCCTAACTGGGGACTCGGCCCGCAACCCAGGTATGTGCCCTGACTGGAATCGAACCTGCCACCCCTTTGGTCGCAGGCCGGCAATCCATCCACTGAGCCACACCAGCCAAGGCACTGCTATGTTTTTTTTAAGTGACACCTTTATAAGAAAACGTAGAAAGCAGTAAAATGAGGTAATACATGAGGATTTTCACAGGTCTGTGGCTGAATCATAATACCTTTTGATCTTCTTGGTCATTTAATTAAAACAAAGTCAGCCTTAGTCTATGAAGGATTAGTGGGTTTAAGATTTTTCTACTTCTCTCCAGTAGTTATAACTGTAAATATTCAACATTTATAATTGGTATAATTAGGTAGGTAATGACTTATTTAAGGGTTCCAAGTTTAAAGACCAATAGTGCCTTTTCTTTGTGCATCTAGATGGTAAATGTTTTTAAAGAAACATCTGAATAAGTTAAACAGATGTATTTCTAGCCTAGATAAAGTAGAGTCCATTTATGTGCTTTTTATTTTTTCTTCTCCACAGACTCAGTATTCATTTAAACAAGTGTTTGGTCCTCATACTACTCAGAAGGAGCTCTTTGATGTTGTGGCCAATCCCTTGGTAGATGACCTCATTCATGGCAAAAATGGTATGATTCTTGGAGTTTTGTTGGATTTTCCTTTTTCTCCCTCTCTGATAAAACTTTTTGGTACTTATATATTTGGGTTATGTTTGGCCTTCAATTCAGATTTGTTAGGGTGGTGTTAAACCTTTTTTGAGCTGGTTAATTTTAAGTGTTTTTTAATACTATGAATAAATACTATAAGCAGAGGACTTTTAAGGTATAACCTAGTGTGACTTGCTATGTTGTAGGTCTCCTTTTTACATACGGTGTGACGGGAAGTGGAAAAACTCACACCATGACTGGTTCTCTAGGGGAAGGAGGGCTGCTTCCTCGTTGTCTGGACATGATCTTTAACAGTATAGGGTCATTTCAAGCTAAAAGATATGTAAGTATAATTCTTCTATGTTGTAACTATTTCACTTGAGTACATAGGGACCAAGATACCAGTGAATACAGTAGTATTGAGAGAGCTAATTGGATACATTTTAAAACCTTAAATATGTTTAAATAAATGTTTCTCAGTTCTCAAATATGTTTCTTACTATTTAAGTTGAATTCTCAAAATCATAGTCTTTCATGACTTTTGCCCCCACTTCAGGTTTTTAAATCTAATGACAGGAATAGCATGGATATACAGTGTGAAGTTGATGCCTTATTAGAACGCCAGAGAAGAGAGGCAATGCCCAATCCAAAGACCCCTTCTGGCAAGTAAGTAATTGCATTTGTATACAGCACTGGCCTAAGGGGAACGCTGTCCCATGGGTTGTCGGGCATCAGGAATGGTGAACGTGAAGCAGAGAAGATGGCCTTACAGTTGACTTTAGTGAGCTCTAAGATGAGGAATGTTCTGAAGTAATTTTATTTGCTCAGATATTCTCTTTGTTTATCAGAACACTGCATTCAAATCACCACTTAAGAGAAGGTGCCACTCTGGGTGGGAGAAGGTGTAAAAACCTGGGCTGGCTGTCTGGGAGGTCATGGGAGTATTGCTGGCTGACTGTGCATGGGAATAAAGTTTCTCTGTGCACTTCTGCTGGTAAGGCAGGTCCTATATATCTTTTAGTTTCCTCTTGGGATCATTTACTTTTGATACTAATTCACAATTGAGAAAATGAGACTTTTTTGGGTTTCCCCCCCACCCTTTTTCAGACGACAAGTAGATCCAGAGTTCGCAGATATGATAAATGTACAAGAATTTTGCAAAGCAGAAGAGGTTGATGAAGATAGTGTCTATGGTGTATTTGTCTCTTATATTGAAATATATAATAATTACATATATGATCTACTGGAAGAGGTGCCGTTTGACCCCATAAAGCCTAAGTAAGTAGTAAAAAGAGCCCCTTCTTAGCTGCTTAACCTTGGGGAAGTCACTTCACCTTGGTGAACCTTAGTTTCCTCACTTATAAATAGGGAGAATACTTATTTTTGTTTTCAAAATTGAAATATAATTTGTATATCATGCATTTGGCCCTCAATGAGTCATTTTATTATTAACTAGATATGCAGGTGTATTAGGGATCCAGTGGAAGAAAGACATGGCATTATTTTCTGAAAACTCTTGCCTGTGAGCTATATTTTAAGAAGGACCTTAACTGGACAAGGAACTGTTCTTATAGATATGCCCTGGGGCTACCGTTCAAGAACCTAACACTGAGTGTTGGGAGTTTGTAGCCATTTTAACATCTGTCTTGGTGCTCTCTACGGAATGGAGCCCAAAGCTGTTGTCTGTACAACTAATAGTCACAGATCTTCCCTCATTGATTAATACGAAGTGGCATCTGATTGTCACTCTGCCAGAGTTAGGCCGCTCCCTAGATTTCCCTGAGTCTTGCCCTGCTAAGAATGAAGAGCAGTCACCACCTGGCATCGCAAACAATAAATCTGCTTCGGTGCCAGAGCTAACTCTGGAATCTCATTTCCAATATTAATATCTCGTTTCTGAGTTGATCGTTTTGTTCTTAAGCTAAATGCTTATCTTTAGTGCCCTCTTTATTAGGGCCTCTCGGGACATTAATACTTTGAAGACCTGTGTCTTACATACAACTTTTGTGTTATGTCTAATCTGGCATTATTAGAGACGGAGTTAGGTTTAGAAAACCATTAGACTGAGGACAGGGGTCAGTATATCCACTTTTATTTACATTAAACAGTGTATAGACTAATTACTTTCCCATTTGCTTCAAATTGTCAGTTCTGCATACCCATGTCCTTAAACTTTTGTAATGTCACTCATTGTGACCAATCAGTTTCGTGTCTGCGCGTGTGCCAAGTTTTTGTTCTAAGATTATTTTCAAAGGAGCCTATTATCTTGGTTTTATTTAGTTTCACAAAGGACTGACATATATGACTTGTAAGCCTTGTAACCTTTCTGGTAACTCCTTGAATGAACTCATAAGATGCTTATTTTGCACTGAGTTCAGATTTAATGTTCGAGTGGTGTATAACCTGCTTTTTTGAGCTCATTAATGTTTACTGTTTCGTTTAATACAATTAAGAAATATCACACTGGATATGACTCATTGTGACTGTCAGGTACTGTGTATTGAACATGTCACTGTGAGATGGCTGCTGTGGAAACAGTAACTTGTAACGTATACCTTATTCCTTTGGTAGGTGGAACAGTTGCAGCACGCCCATGAGGAACGCAGACTTTGTGTATGTGATTGTTGAGTCTTTTCTTAAGGAGAAGGGTGCAGTCATACTAGTGTTTGGCATCTGTGGCATGTTTGCATGTAGGTAGTTTTACATTGGTAGTGGGCTGTCTGCTACCTGTAAGCCCTTCCTTGCTTCCTGAAAAATCCGCCATTTACTGGATGATGGTGTCTGGTAAATGTTTTTATCCCCACCATTCCTAAGACTGAGGCCAAACAGGCAGCACCCTTTCCCATCCTTACCTTACTATCTTACATCCTTACCTTTACAAGACTAAAACTTGACCAGCCACTTTGGAAGGTTTGCCTCTCCGTATATACCAGCTCGTTCTGAATTTGTGTTTTGCTGACCCTCAGGTCAGAACCAGCTCTATCTGTATCTTTCAAATGCAGTAAAATGCTAGATTTTGATGCTTGTGCATATGATGTTGCTATACTACTACCTGATATCTAATTGTTTAGTAAGTGCTGTTTCATGTGCTTGGTTAGAATTAGAGCAAAATTTTAAAGCAGAATAGGTTCTTATAACTAATCTTGACTATATACCCTTAAAGTTATCTGTTTAATATTTTTCTGGGTTCTTGCTTGGGCTTATTGTCATAACAATGGATGTCATGCTGCCTAGCATTTTAGTGCTAGTCTTAAATTTAGATAGTAGTAACTCATAATTTAGGAAACATATTTTTTTTCTTTCCCATAGACCGCCACAATCTAAAGTGCTTCGTGAAGATAAGAATCATAACATGTATGTTGCAGGATGTACAGAAGTAGAAGTGAAATCTATTGAGGAGGCTTTTGACGTTTTCTGGAGAGGTTAGAATTAAAATTAGAAAACTATAAAATGATAAATATATTTGACCATCAGTACTTTTTGGTTTAGTAGAAAGCATGTATAATGAAATCGCTGAGTTCAGTTTTGAGCAGTGGTTTTTGGGGGTTTTTTTCCTGTTATTATAGGCCAGAAAAAGAGACGTATTGCTAACACACATTTGAATCGTGAGTCCAGCCGTTCCCACAGTGTGTTCAACATTAAATTAGTTCAAGCTCCACTGGATGCAAATGGAGACAATGTCTTACAGGTAAGCTGTATGTAGGATGTGGGGCTTTTATTATTTTTTGGTGTGCCACAGAATTTTAGTAATTAGTTTGTGTGCCATGAGATGACAAAGGTTGAAAATTGCTGTTCTAGAATTAATAATGCATGTAAGGAATGGCTTTAATTGTTCCACTAAACATGTAATTCTGGGAAACTGGCTATTGAATCTTAGAACCTGGATTTTTGCTGTGAAAAAGGTTTACAAATCTTCATAAATCTCTTTAATAGAGGAGATAAAATAAGAAAAATGTGTAATTTTTTGTTATCTCTGAAGGCTCATTTTGAATGTGGAAAATTCAGTTAATGGTTTTAAATGTCAGCAATTAACTTGACAGGGTAGGTATAGTTTAGGCGATGGCCAATTCTAAGTTGTTGTCTTGGCTGATAGGTCAGTAGTGCCCCACCACCCCCAATCTGTTGATCACTGTTTATTGCCAGACCTGTCACATTAAGAGGCTGACATCAATTAGTATCTGCATTTGAGCCCAAATATAAATGATTTAATAACTTTAAGCTATTAAAGTATAATTCCGTTCAAAATATATTATGAAACTGGTATCATGAAGGTTTCCAGGTGGGAGGAGGAGATGGTACAGCATGGTTCTGAAGCCCTCCAGGATTTGAATTCTGATACCTATGAATTTACTAGCTATCTGACCTAACTGTAATAAATTCATAGTGTTGAAAGGATTAAAGGAGGTAGTACACGGAAAGTTCTTAGTCCCATGTTTGGCTTATAGTCAGCACTTAATAAATGCTAGCTAGAAAATGCTGCTAAGTCCCTTTCTCACTCCCTGGCCACCCTGGCGGCTGCTTTTGGTTGGGGGCCATCCCACACCTAAGGCAGGAAGATGGTGGCTGCAAAGAAGACAAAAAATTCACTGGAGTCAATCAACTCTAGGCTCCAACTTATTATGAAAAGTGGAAAGTATGTGCTGGGGTACAAGGAGACTCTGAAGATGATCAGAAAAGACAAAGCAAAACCGGTCATCCTTGCCAACAACTGTCTAGCCCTGAGGAAAATGACATAGAGCGCTATGCCACGTTGGCCAAGACTGGTGTCATCACTACAGTGGCAATAATATTGAATTGGGCACAGCATGTGGAAAACACTACAGAGTACACACATGGTATCATTGATCCAGCTGATTCTGATATCATTAGAAGCATGCCAGAACAGACTGGGGAAAAGTAAATCGTGCAAAGAAAGAAGGGAAGGGAAAATGCTTATAAGTCAAGCTTCCATATATATTTAATTTCCTGTGAATCACATCTAGCATTAATATCAGTTATGTACCTCTTGACTTTCATTTCTCATAAAAATTATTAGCATGTTATGAAATTATTAGATTATAAATTATTAAATATATGATTATAGAAAAGTTTAGGATAGCCTTGTTCTAGACTCACTATTTAGCAGATATTTATGGAGCTCCTGCTGAGTGCTAGGCATTACTGTGCAAGGTGTTAGAGATAAAGTCATTAAACAGCAGAGTCTCTGCACTCAGTGGAACTTACAGCACAATGTAGAGGACCAAACAATGGGCAAGTAATCATGAATGTCATGAGTATATTTATCATAGGCTTTTAGCAAACTTTTCCCCCAAAACTTGCAGCCTTTGCCCCTACCAGCACATTTTGTATTGTGCAAATATTATATCCATAATACAACAATTTGTTAATTTGAATATATTTAAAGAACACTGTAAACTAGTTGTAACTCATGTCATATTATTGGCATTATGATCTTCCCTTCAGGAAAAAGAACAAATCACTATAAGCCAGTTGTCCCTGGTAGATCTTGCTGGAAGTGAAAGAACTAACCGGACAAAAGCAGAGGGGAACAGATTACGTGAAGCTGGTGAGTGAAGCACAGTACTTATCTATTGCTACAGCTTTTAGAAACTTACAGTGCTATTTTATCCTCTGCTTACTGATAGAGGTTTAAGCATAATTGTCTTCAGTTTCATAAGTGGCAGGCTTAGTGGTTAGTGCTGTTCCTTCAGTTATGCTGGTTTGATATCTATTACAATGCACTGACTTCTTTAAGAGCATGGAAGAGTAACTAAAATAAATACAAATTGTATTCATATTGAAAGGGTCTACTGTATTTATTTCTGGTATTGTCAGTACTGGGCCCTTAAAATGAAGTTATTTAACAGTTACTCCAGCATTCGTATCGGTAAAAAATGGCTTCTAGAGGTAGGAAAAAATCTTTGAACACAAAAGCCGATTGAAAGGAAATCTGTAATTTTTAAAAATTTAATCTTTCATTTCATGTAGCTGTTCAAGTTATGTTTTATGTTAATAACATTTATGGACTACCTACTGTGTGCCAAGAATTAACACAGATATAAAGGATGAAGCTCTACCCTAGAGAACCCCACCTAGTACAAGAGGTAGGCAGATAATGAGACTGTTTCAGTAGAAGATGGTGGAGCTGAGCACAAGGTACTATGGGAGTACAGAGTAGAACTGCCTCATCCAACCTGAGGAGGGGTGGAGAAAGGGGACTGGAGGAAGAATTCATGGAGTTGACACTTAAATTGAGTAGTGAGCTCCGTGAAGAAGGGTGGGGTTAAAGGCATCATCCTTTGCAGCCACTTGTAAACGGACCAGTCCTGAGAGAATGCGGCAGGGTCAAGGCCGCTGAAGTGGCAAGTGTGGGTGGTAAACTGTGACAAGGCAGGAGAGCAGGGCAAGGTCATGAAGGCCCTTGTCTATCATTAAAATATCTGAATTTTATCTTGAGGGAATAATGGTGGCTACCAGTGATTAAGGGATTACTGTGTTTCATAGTTTCTACTATATATGGGCTTGATTTTTCTTCTTTTTGTTTGTTTTTTTGAGAAAGACAGACACATTGATTTGTTGTTCCACATAATTATGAATTTATTGGTTGATCTTGTACCTGCCCTGACTGAGAATTGAACCCACAATCTTGGCATATCAGGACGACCAATTAACCAATTAAGCTATCTGACCAGGGCATGGGCTCGATTTCTTCATTTTAACTTTTCAGGATTGTATCATACCCATTTTTCAGATGAGGAAATGGGTTAGAAGAAGTCATTTTCCCAAGGTTGAACTCTCAAAACTTTTATCTTTCTACCATTATACAGCCTCCCCATAAGGTAAATGAAGGATTAATCTTTTAGAAAGATCATTTTCCGAGTACAGAGAATTAATTTCCCAGGGGCAGTCTAGAGATGAAAAGCAGTTAGGAGCCTTTTACTATAATTTGTATGAGTGGGAGGCAAAAATCAGACAAAACAGAGAGTTAGTTAGGAAGTAGGTCCACCTGGATGTGGAGCATAAGGAAGAGGAGGAAGATTGTAATTGAGGTGAAGCAGTTTGAGGTGCAGGTATGGACAGTTACTGAATTTTGTACCGGGTATGTTCAGATTTTTCAAGTGGAAACGGCTGGTAATTGAATGCAGAGGTACATGGATTTGGAAGGCAAGAGATTTGACTTGATTGAAGTTTATAGGTTTAAGTTTTGCCAATAGAGAAATGATAGAGGCAATGGCAGAGGTAAGATTATTCATGAAGAGCAGGTAGGAACAAGCTGAGGGCAGAGCCTTGAACAAGTCCTTGATGATTAATTTAGAGAGCTTGGGAAGGAGAGAGGAGGTGACTTACAGGATTATGAAATCACTAAAAAGTACACACATTATATCTGTGTATACAGTAGTCCCCACTCCCAATCTGCCATTTTGCTTGCCATGGTTTCAGTTACTTGCACACAACTGCAGCCTGAAAATATTACATGGAAAATTCTGGAAATAATTCATAACATATAATTTTGCACCATTCTGAGTAGCATGAAATCTTGCACTGTCCCACTTGCGACCTATGCATGTTGTATATGCTACCCACCCATTAGTCACTTAGTAGCCACCTCAGTTAAAAGATCGACTGTCCTGGTATCACGGTGCTTGTGTTCAAGAAGCCCTTACTTTACTTAACAATGCCACATTCACATAATTTTATTAGAGTATTTTTATTAGTTATTGTTATTAATTTCTACTATGCATAATTTATAAATTAAACTTAATCATAGATATGTATGTGTAGGAAAAAGCAGTATATATAGGGTTTGGTACTATCCATGGTATCAGACATCCACTGGGGGTCTTGGAACATATCCCTTGTGGAGAAGCGGGGACATATGAGAAGATAGGGAATCTGGAATTCACATCACAAGAGGAAGGATTAACCTTGAGGAGAGAAGAGGCATAGCTGGATCACTTAGAAAGTAGAAACCTGAGGGTTCTGATTCTTAGGTGGGGAAAACAGAAAGGACTATAATTGTTATATGGATGAGAAACAGGTGTGGCAAAAGTTAGGGAGTGAGATTAGAAGCAAAGAAGACTGTGGTTGGGGCATATGGCAGCCTTGATGTTCCAGAGACAGTGCAGTTCTGGGTGATATGCTACAGGGTTTGGCCATGGCTGTGCAGCTGCATTGGTAAGGAAATAAAGATTTACTGGAATTGAGGTCGAGGCCCTCTGACAGCACGTTAGAGTGACCCTTCTCATAAACACCAAAATGACCCAGGAGTTGGCATGTAGGAGGAGCATTTGAAGGCAGTGGCAAGAAATTAGGAAAATGTTGCTAGCCACCCTCTGTTCACTATTCTTGTGTAATGTCAGGCTTTAGAAAACAAGCAACTTTTACCCAGAAAGACTCCGGGGCTAAAAGGGGAAGCATTACCCTTATGGAAAAATAAAGGTATGGTTGCAGGGCCCTATGCCATGGGTGTAGGGTGAGGCCTGTGGACCATTCCCAGAATATATTTCTGAATGTATGACATAAAATACATAGGATTATAAAGGAAACCAAATAGACTGAGATATATTTTTTAAAGTATACTTACATTTGACATACAATAATTTATGTGCTGCTTTACTAATGCCTTAAATAAAAACCCACCAGCAAATTGAGTAACTACATAATTTCAAAGTAACAATGAACATAAATATCTTGAGATGAGCAATAAACTAGTGCTATAAAAACAAAGATGTAATTTATTTCCCATCCAAGTATGCAGACTCCCTGAAGAGAACCCATGGACAACATGGACACCTGGCCCCTAGGGAGAGAGTTTAATGGGTCATTCTGTGAGAGGTTTGAGGGTTTAGGGAAATCTATTAATAAAGGTGGGTCCCTGAGAGCACAGTGGAAGAAGAAAGGACGTTGGGAGTTGGGGTCAAGGAAGGTAAATTATCAATCATGGAATATGGGGCCAGATGAGCCACATGTTTTGAAAGGTGGCCAAGGATGAACGCATGGTAGAGTTAGTCAGCCTTAATCAAAGTCCCAACATGAAGAAATTCTTATGTACTTTTGGGGTCTGTGCATTATTGGATGCTTGATTAATCTGTCAGACTTGTTTGGTTCAGAAATCCAAACAAGAGTGGTGAAAAGTAAAAAGTATGCCACCTAAGAAATACCTGTTATTTTAGATGGAGAGGGGACAAGAGTTAGTTGGATCCTAAGACACTGACTATTAGAAACAGAAGCCTCTCTGGGTGCAGGAGAGATTTCAGTGTTGATGGAGCCAACTTGTATCCTGAAATGATCGTGCTTTAGAGATAATATTTTATATGAGGATATTAAACATCTACATCTAATATACTCTTTCACAGAGTTTAAGATTTGTAAGAAACTTAATGGGTCATGAAGTGTAATGTTGCATTTCATGGAGAGTCCTTTTGATAGACTCTCCGAAGGATGGTATTTAACCTCTCCTAACACACTGCTATTAAAATACTTTGGAAATACTGCCAGACCCTGCATGGACAGCTCTTTAATCTGAGCCACTAAAATCTGTTATTTCCATCTAATAGTTTGGTGCAGTAGGGATTTTCTAGGCAAACAGACCACACTGTACCTACTCTTGTTTTCAGATGTCTTCTATGTGTATTTTTCTGTCAGGTAACATTAACCAGTCATTAATGACGCTAAGAACATGTATGGAAGTCCTGAGAGAGAACCAAATGTATGGAACTAACAAGGTAAGCAACAGTCTTTCATTTGTATAGTTTTATTTGTGTGCCTTTTTTTGCCTTAGGTATTTATTTGGATTTGAATGTATTTCTAGATGGTTCCATATCGAGATTCAAAATTAACCCATCTGTTCAAGAACTACTTTGACGGGGAGGGGAAAGTACGCATGATCGTGTGTGTGAATCCAAAGGCCGAAGATTATGAAGAAAGCTTGGTAATTTTAATGTATATATTCTATATAGTCTCAGAGTTTCTGAACTATATGAGTATGAAGAATGATATTTTGAATATTTTAAAAATCGATGCCGTACCATCAGTTACAGAAATGGGCTAATGCTGATGGCCATTTAATATTGTTTCATTTAATAATTTCTGAAGAAGGACTTCGATGTATTTATTTGTAAACACACACACACACACACACACACACAAATCTATTTGTTTTGTATCTTAGCAAGTCATGAGATTTGCAGAAGTGACCCAAGAAGTTGAAGTAGCAAGACCAGCAGACAAGGCTATCTGTGGTTTAACACCAGGACGGCGATACAGGAACCATGTTCGGGCAGGTCCAGTTGGAGATGGTATGGTTTGGGTTAGATCATTTGCCCACTGATTAGTCTGTGTCTCTCTCTTTTCAATCTATTTCATACAAGAGAACTGTTTATTTACCTTCCCCTCAAGAACCAAGTGCAGAAAGAAATCTGAACCAATGTATACATAATTCTTTTGTTACATGTAACTCTTTTTTTCTTTACTTTTCCTGTTTTTTTCACAGCTTATTTTAAAAAACATTTATTTTCAGAGAGGGGAAGGGAGGGAGAAAAGAGGGAGAGAAACATCAATTGGTCACCTCTCATACGTGCCCCGACCAGGGACCAAACCACAACCCAGGCATGTGCCCTGACAGGGAATAGAACCAGCAACCTTGTTGCTTTGCAGAATGCCACCCAACCTACTGAGCCGCACCAGTCAGGGCACAGCTGATTTTTAAAGAAGTGTGATTATGACAACTCAAAGTACACAGTTAATTGGACTCGGGCTCTAATCACAGCGTTAAACTTGTTTAAATAAGCTATTTCTCTCCTAAGTGACTTTTTATTAACTTTTTATAATTCCATACAGAACTGCTGGTTACAGAAGTGATTTTACAGAGTTTTCCACCTTTGCCATCCTGCGAAATTTTGGACATCAATGATGAGCAGACTCTCCCTAAGCTTATTGAAGCATTAGAGAAACGCTATCAGCTACGGCAAATGATGATTGATGAGTTTAACAAACAATGTAAGGGCAAAAACCTGTTTGCAATCATTTTAACTCCAGAAATTTGCAATATGAGTTCTGTCGTGGGATGGACCCTTAAGGAAGGGTTATTTTGTCTCTGCACTTCATAGTCTTCAAGACATTATTTAATGAGTCTGACAGGAACTTTTCCAAAGCTTTTTAAAAAATTAACAGTGATGTACACAAAGGGATAATAGCTACTTTGTAGTTCCTACTAGTTACTTATTTGCAAGGCACTTCACATATATTACATATTAATAACAGTACCTTTTGGCAAATTATTTAATCCTCTATTTCTTAGTTTCCCTGTCTGCAGAGTGGGTAGGAAAATTGTAATTGTTCCTACCTCAGAGGGTGTCGTGAGATAATGTATGAAAATCATGTATAAGAGTGAATAGCTTGGTATATAGTTAGTGCTCAGTGAATATACCTACTGTTTTGAGCATTGTCATCAATTCATTTTAATCTTCACAAGAAAAGGTGGGAGATAAATGGTACTTAAATTCCTGTTTTGAAATGAGGAAATGTGCTTGGAAAAATAACTTGCCCAAGTCATACATCTAATAAGTGGTGAGCTAGGGATTCAACCTGGATCTAACTTCCTAAAATGAATCTGTTATTTCTGTTTTTGCATTTGTTCTGAAGCAAATTATTTACGTGTAAGGGCTGAAAGGGAATGCCATAGTACAAAATGAAAGCCTGTAGTATTGGCTAATAAAAGTCTATTGCACTGGCTGTTTTGGAATTGGGGTAAACAAAAACCTGCATGCTTTTGTTTCAGCTCTTACTTTTAAAGCTATGTTGCAAGAATTTGACAGTGGTGCTTTAAATAAGGAAAACTACATTCAAGGAAAACTAAATGAAAAAGAAAAGGTGATCTCAGGACAGAAATTGGAAATAGAACGACTGGAGAAAAAAAACAAAACTTTAGAATATAAGGTTGGTTTTGGCATTATTATAATGGCTACTTACTACTGTTCTCTTATTTAGCCCTTGTGCTGTCCAGTCCTGTAAACACTGCTTACTGGGAATTATCACTTAGTTATTTACTAATCTTCATCCCACCCCCACAAAAAGAAGAAATGTGAGTGAAAAGCATAAACGGGATATTGTACTCTTTAATTTTATAAGTTAGATGTTAGCAATTGAAGGAAATGTTTTCTGGTTCAAACAAGTAAGCTTTCTAGAGGTTAGCTTTGGTTATAGCTTGGTTTTTTAACTTATTACTGGATAATACATGTTTATTCCTTCATTTACAGAGGATCATTTTGGGGGAGCACTCATTCTAGAGAGAAACTAGTTTCAACCAATAGAGTGTTCTCTATTTCCAAAATAATCTTAAAAATAATATTTTAGGCCTGAATTTTAGGGGAAAGTAATTTTTACATTAAGTTATTTATTTATAGTCTTTCAGTGAGGAACTTGTTTAAAAGTTCTCATTTCTAGGAATGAAGGTAGGAATTCAGAAGAAATTTTAAAGGAAAATGTTTTCTTCATGATTTTTTTTTAAAGATTTTACTTACTTTTAGAAAGAGAGGAAGGGAGAAAGAGGGAGAGAAACATCATGTGCAAGAGAAATGTCCATTGGTTGCATCTTGCATACCCACTAACTGGGGACTTGCCCCACAACCCAGGCATGTGCCCTGACTGGGAATCAAACCAGCGACCTTTTGGTTTGCAGGCCAGCGCTCAATCCACTGAGCCACACCAGCCAGGACTCTCCATGACTTTTTTTTCCTACAACTATATTTGCATAAACAAATAATAAAAGATTATTTTACAGCTACATGAAATAGTTGCTTACCAAATATTGAACATAATGGTCTGCCTTCCAGATTGAAATTTTAGAGAAAACAACTACTATCTTTGAAGAAGATAAGCGCAGTCTGCAACAGGAACTTGAAGCCCAGAATCAGAAACTTCAGCGGCAATTTTCTGACAAACGCAGACTAGAAGCCAGGTTGCAAGACATGGTGACGGAAACAACAATGAAGTGGGAGAAAGAATGCGTGAGTGTCATTCCTGTAGCGCTTACTGCAAAGACAGGTGATTTATTTAAGTGATTTGAATGACTACCTGCGTTAGTCGTTCTGATGGTGGAGACAATAATAGTTGCCAGTTCAGTTCATTCCTTTCTCTGCCCTGGAGTTCACTGGCATTATGAAGTATAGTTATCTCAGGAAGAATTGGAGACCTATCATTTTTAGGAAACAGTTTCAGTAATCTGGTGTACCTGTTTGGCATAATTGAATTAGAATGTATATTGCCATTAATAATCTGTAGGAGCGTCGAGTGGCAGCTAAACAACTGGAGATGCAAAATAAACTATGGGTGAAAGATGAAAAACTGAAACAACTGAAAGCTATTGTTACTGAACCCAAAACTGAAAAGCCAGAGCGACCCTCTCGGGAGCGGGACCGAGAAAAAGCTACTCAAAGATCTGTTTCTCCATCGCCAGTACCTGTAAGTTATGTGTAGTGTTAATAATTTAGACCTCGATAAAATTTGTTCAGATTAGGTTATTATTTTTATGACAATAAATTTGTTTTATATTACTTATATTTCTCAAACTTCTTTTTTTAGTATAAATGCAAATTTAATATAAAAATGGATAATTTAGTACAAGTAATTATAATGTTATCTTCCTATGTTAAATTATAGAAAAGTAATGAATTGTTTCTCTCAGTTTTTCAGTGTTGCTCATTAATTTCTTTTCAATTTCTTTTAGCTTTCTGGTAACTATATTGCTCAGATTTCCAACAGCCAGCAACTCATGAAACAGCCACAGCTACATAGGCGCTCTAACTCTTGCAGCAGCATTTCTGTAGCTTCCTGCATTTCGGAGTGGGAGCAGAAAATTCCTCCGCACAACACACCTCTCAGTGTCACATCCATTGCAAGGCGTAGGCAGCAGGAGCCAGGACAAAGTAAAACTTGTATCGTGTCAGACAGAAGGCGAGGGGTGTACTGGACTGAAGGCAGGGAGGTGGTTCCTACATTCAGAAATGAGATAGAAATAGAAGAGGATCGATGCCACAGGGTTAGTGCCAGTATTATTTTAAAGCATTATAGCAATAGATTTTATTCTTGTGTTTTTGTAACTTGGTTCAGAAAGTTGGACAAAAAGATGGTTAAGCTCCAATGTAAACAAGATCTAATTTTTTTGTTAATCTGAAAGATCAAGTCACCCCAAAATGAGGCCTAGCTCTTCAGCTGAAAAAACCTAAAAACATTTGGCAATAGCAATATACCTTGTGTTCGGCGAACACAGGTCAGTAGGGTGCATGCCAACGTAATCTGTGCTTTTTAGTTACACACACTAATGAGCATGTGAATTTGACTGTCTCAGAGCACACTTTCCAAGTTTTTTCTTTCTTTTTCCACCAAATTAGATTTTTTTGCTGCTTTTGAACTTTTACTTTTAAAACTGTTTTCCCGACTTTTGAAAAATGTCAAACCCAATGAAAAGTGGAAAGAATGATATAGTGTCATCTTTTCCCCCTTACCTAGATTTACCTATGTTTCTTTATATAGATAATGTAAACATTTTTTCCTTAAACTTTTGATAGTAAGTCAGACTTCATGACACAGATAAATAAAGACATTGTCCTATATAACCACAATCTTTATCACACCTAAGAAAGTTAACATTAGCACTGAATAAACATCCTCTAATGCACAGTTCATGTTTACATTTCCCCAGTTGTCCCAGTAACAGCTCTTCTTTTTTCAACCATGATCCTTTCAAGGTGAATGTATTGCATGTGGTTGTTGTCTCTTTAATCTCTTTTGATATAAAATAGTCCCCTCGTTTTTAATTTTTGTGACATTGACTGTTTTTTGAGGAGTCCAGGCCAATTGTTTTGTAACTACTGAAGGTCTGCATGCCTAATAAATTGCTTTTAATCTCAGGAACTTTATTTCAGTTTATAAGAGCTCTGCCTCATTTAAGGGTGTTTAAACAAATTCACATTTGCATTTTCTTCTTAAGGATTAAGGTAAATTTCCCCCTGAATCTGAATAAATGAACCAAGTTACTACTGTTTACTTACATTTAGTAAAATCTTAATACATAGCTCTTTTAAAATTTTTCTTCTAAACGAATTAATCTTATATAACTATTTGCTTTAGATTTTCTTGTATATCTTAGGGTGCAGAAAATTTTCATTCAGGTGGCTTGCATTCCTGATTAATACGGAATGGTGATGAATTCCAGGGACATGCCAAGGCAACAGAGACTTTAAAGTCTCTTAAGTTACGTACTTTGCAGATACTGCTTTATACCTTTTTAGGGAGCAAATTATGGTGACTGGTCTTTCTGATCAACTCTTGTAAATCCCCTTTATTTCATGAAAGCTTATCAATAAAATTATTCAAGGCTTGCTTATGCCTGGTCAACATTAATTTAATACATAATATGGCTAGGAGATATTTAAGAGAATTTACTAGAAATCCTTGAACTCACTTGAAGCCACAGTCTCTAAGAAGTGCAGCAGGAAAGTTTAGGCTAGTATCTATGCATCTAGGTTTGTTGGTCAAAAATTATGTTTAGTGGACTGAAATTATACTTCAAAAATTTTAAGTATCATTTATTTCATAAATTGTAGTAGATTGTAAGGTCTAACATCTTTCCAAAGCTTATTTTAGAATGTATTTATTATTAAATGTGTTCAAGAAAACTGTTACTTTTACCAGATTGTCTGGTGCGACATTAATTCAGCCATTTTAACCATGGAAGGTTTCCTGCTTGCTGAGAGGCTTGGCCATCTTTAGGGGCAAACTATGTTGCCCATGTTTGTTTTCGTTTTTACGATTTTGTTTATTTATTTTTAGAGAGAGGGAAAGAAGGAGAGAAATACCGATTGGTTGCTTCTCATAGCCCCTGACCCGCCAGGGAGAGAACTCACATGCTGGGCATGTCCCCTGACTAGGAATAGAACTGGCGACCATTCGCTTTGCAGGATGATGCCCAGCCAGCTGAGCCCCACCAATCAGGGCAATATTGCCCATGTTTGACACTATCATGATTTGTCACTGGTGCACCATTTGTTTTTTCTAATTATATAGGAAAAATGCTTTTAGTTCTCCAGACATGCATTTTGAAATTGGGATCTTCATAGCTGACCAGCTATGAAGGATTTAGCCTGTTGCAGACTGTTTCATTTGCTTCCAATTTTACAAACATGTTTGCAAAATACAAAAGATAATTCATTGCTTCAAACTACTAACTATCTCTTATATATGAAGTATTTTTTCTTAGGTTGAATGTTGAATGACATTTGACTAGAAGCAATTAGCTTTTTATTGTATGATAGAAACTGATTTGATACTATACTCTATCTGGTTCTTGGAACCATTTATGAAATGTTTCAGGAAAAAAATAGCTGGTATGGTATAGCCATTGTTGTATTTGAATTTTTATTGAAGTTTAGAAATTTTAAAATTTCAGAAAGTACTCAGAAGCATTTTATTTACATTCTCTTAATTATTTTATACACAGGGTTCTTAACTGTCCCTTACATTCTTTTTCATTTCGTACTATACAGCCCAGTCAGCTTTCATTTTTTTGTCTTCATATAAGGAGTGTTTTCTCTTTTGTTCAGAGGCCTATGAGATGTTTAGGCTTTTATTGACGTTACTGAAGCTTTTAACGTAGTTGTGGTCTTAACAGACTATCTCACAATAGGAGGCACGAGTATGTTTCTTTGATTGAGAATGCGAAATAAATTATTTGTCTTAAATACTACCTACACAGAAAAGACTAGCAGCATTACCAGAAATTTTCCTTCCATTCTTTGTTGAAAAGGACGCTCCCTGGTAGAATATATAATACACAAGCTGGTGTTAAAAGACGTTTGTTGGTTTTGGTTACACTCCTTGGTAGAATATATAACATATAAGCTGGTGTTAAAAGATGTTTGTTGATTTTGTGTTTAAAATCAAAGAGGACATTTAAATCATTTGAATAACATATTTAGCTTTTGAAAAGGTTCGTGCATTTGTTTTGATATTGTCACCTAATGTAGCCAAACCTGCTGCACTTCTAATACCCCTAAATTAATTGTGGGTTATGCTTGTTTCTTGATTCCTTTTAACTTGATCAGAACGCACCACCACTTCGTCTCCGACACAGACGATCACGCTCTGCAGGAGACAGATGGGTAGATCATAAGCCTGCCTCTAACGTGCAAACTGAAACAGTCATGCAGCCACAGGTCCCTCATGCCATCACAGTATCTGTTCCAAATGAAAAGGCACTAGCTAAGTGTGAGAAGTACATGCTGACCCACCAGGAACTAGCCTCCGATGGGGAGATTGAAACTAAACTAATTAAGGTAAAGACAAATTTACACAGAGAGAAAAAATTTACACAAAAAGTCAACAAAAAACCATGACACACAGGCAGTGTCTACTGGAACATAAATGGGTATTTAATATAACCTCTTTGTTAGAAAACTAAAGTAACTGCTTTGGGTGTGAATCTGTTAAACTGGGACTAAATTTGCTTTCTGTTGAATGTGGCTTAGATTCTGAGGTTTGTTAGAGGAATTCCAGGTTTATTATCTACTTTTAATTAGTGTATATTTATTTTTAACCCCTACTTAAAAAGTAAACCTAAACAAAGAACTACCTTTGCTTTCTGTCAGTTCAAGATAAAAAGTTCACATTAAAATTTGACCTATCAAAATTACTTGGTATTGAGCTACCCAAAGCCCTGTCCCTTCTGTCTGTAGATTTTTCCCCTCAGGATCACAGCCAGTGAATAAATAAGGGAAATAAGAGACAAGACTTGAAAAAGGTTTTTTTTTCACTTCACAGTCAATTTAGAGGATGGTTCTTATTATAACTATAGTTTCAAACAAGACTGTACAGTAATTTGAATATGAGGGGGGTGGCACAGCTAGAGAGGAATGTATAAAGCCTTAGACCATTTAGCGATTTCTTGATCTTAAGCATAGTTTTTATATTATAAGTTGAACGAAAAGGAGTATAATTTTCTGCAGTTAATAATGTTACTGATTTTATTGCATTGGACTTTTATTTAGTGAGCAATATGTACTCAAATTTCTAAAGTATGTTAATAGTGTTTTAGTAGACACAGCAGCCCCAAGCACTATCTCGTTTCGTGGATGGGAGTTTCCATAAAATAGTAGTCTTAAATTCAATTTGAAATATATATTGTAGGATTATCATTTGGATGTTATCAAAGTGTAATGGTGATCTTTTTGCTTGGCTCTAGGGCGATGTTTATAAAACAAGGGGTGGTGGACAATCTGTTCAATTTACTGATATTGAGACTTTGAA
Source organism: Mormoops blainvillei (assembly GCA_004026545.1). Taxonomy (NCBI): domain Eukaryota; kingdom Metazoa; phylum Chordata; class Mammalia; order Chiroptera; family Mormoopidae; genus Mormoops; species Mormoops blainvillei. The sequence goes on from PVJD01003904.1 coordinate 68,836, forward strand.
ACAAGAATCGCCAACTGGGTGAGTGATCACCAAATGTATCTCTTTAAAGTGCTGTCATTTTCTTAGCTGCTCATTGTCAAGGAACAGAATAGCTTGTAAAATGTATCATTTATTCTCTGAAGAAGTGTAGTGGTATTTCCCTATTTCAAATGTTTTCTGTTAGATGCAAAAATAATTGTTGCATCATGTTTCCCCATTTTCTATAGTCGAAAACGAAGATCTTCCACAGCAACACCTGCCCAACCAGATGGTGCAGAGTCTGAATGGACCGATGTAGAAACAAGGGTAAGGGTAAAAATTAAATATTTGTCTGATTAATAAAATTAGGAGTGCCATATTTTAAGCCCCACTGCTGTTGCTTTTCATGCTCTTTGAGGTAGCTGAGGTCTGATCTCACATTGCAAGTGCAGCCTGTAGGCCTTTCCTAGCAAACCTATAAAGGTATTTATTTGTATTTCCTCAGGTCTTTGGCTCAAAGCCCCTCTTTTCGGTGTAGACAGATAGGGCCCAAGGCCCAAGAATCAAATCAGAGAGCATCACCCTAGAACAGCAATTTTCAACTGGCGTGCCACAAGAATTTTTAAAACATGAGATATCTGACTGTTTAGTCAAGGGCACTGACCTATCTTCCCTTAGACTCTTAAATTAAAAAAATGACAATAGCCAACACAACAATAGCCGTCAGTGTGAATGCTCTGTCTTGTACCATGAATATCTAGGCCATAAAATAGAGTTGCATCTTATTGGTCGTGTCACATAATAAGGTTGCATCTGATTGGTTAACTCAGTACCAGAAATCCTTATACACAAGTACAGGCACCTGATTTTTAAAAAGTCACGTTGAAGCAAAAAGCATAGGTAATTACTATTTTTTTCTTTTGTAAATCAATCAAAATTACATTTTTTTATCAGATTGGCAAAAATATTTTTTTTTGGTGTGCTGCAGAATTTTAGTAATTAGTTTATGTGTGCTATGAGATGGAAAAGGTTGAAAATCGCTGCCTAGAATAACAGGAATTCACATCATCAAATTGACGGGAATCTGTCAGAAGCAGAACTTTCCTGTGTAACTGTTATTCCTAATGAGAGGCTCATATGGAAAGAGCTTCGGAAGGTTGGGGCTAGCTCTGGCCACTAACTTTCTCAGGAACTCCTTTTCCTTATCTACAATGAAGAAATTTACCTGAATGATATTTAAAGATCATTCCAGATCACAGTCTTTGTGGCCTGTGTCAAATAAACTGCAAGTATCTGGTATTTCAACAGGTGCCTGTGCTGAACTTAAAAGCAATGTTGGGTTTCACCTTAATGGAACCTATCTAAACAGAATTGTGTTTTATAGACTGCTGATAGGAACTGATCTTTCCTCTTCTGTAATTTTCTTATCAGTGCTCTGTGGCTGTAGAGATGAGAGCAGGGTCTCAGATGGGACCTGGATATCAGCATCATGCACAACCCAAGTGAGTCCTGGGTAATGGGAGCCTTTCTATGCATGTTTTCCCTCCTCTAGAATTTCCACCACCACCCCTCCTTCCTATTACCCACTTTATTTTTAGAAGACATAAATGGTTTTTGTTTACCCCTTGGGATATCCATGCCCTACTGGCAGACTGCAATAGGCAGCAGCAGTGCTGGGGACCTCAGAGGGCTTGATAAGAGCAATTAGGGCTGCAAGAACAGAAGGTGATAGGCTGTTGGCTCACTCTGCTTCATACTTTGTCAGTGCTCAAAACTTTCAGAGACTGAACTGAGATTACCTATAAGGAGGGGGAGCTAAAGGTTTAGTCAAGGATGGCAGCTCTTTCTGTACTTCATTCTTTCCGAACTTGCCTCCTGGTCTTAGTTATAGCAATTAAGTGTTCACTAAAGTAATACAATCCTGGGGTTTATGGTTGGAAAAGGAATCGTACTTTTACCTCTTGTATTAAACTCATACCCAAGAATCTGGCCCATTCTTTTTCCATACTAGTAAAACTCCTTCTTTTCAAATATCTCCTTATATAAGTCCTTGTGTCCATTTTTAACACCTGTATTCCTTAGGCAACTTGTAAAATCGTTGCAATGGGATAAAGATGGGGAATCCTGTTTTTCAAAGTTAATACTAGATAAGCATACTTTTAACAGTTATTTGCATTCTTAGAAGCACTTGAGCTTTTCCCATGATAAAACCAGGAATTCTCTTAACGTCCTCCTAGAGATTAAATTGTTCTGAATGTGTTACTGATTGCAAAATTCAACACTAAATGCTGGCTTTTGTGTTTTAGACGCAAGAAACCATAAACTGACAGTCTCAGTAACGAAAGAACATTTTCGTTGTATTGGCGCTTTCTCAACAACCATGCCAGAAGGAGTCTTCTGAGTCATCTTGTGGAAGTCCAGCTTTGTTGATTATATGCTTTGCCATATTTAATTGTAATAGCCGAGAAAGACCCCTTTTCTCATTGCTGTATAAACTTTTTAATACTATTTTTTGTATTTTTCTTGTACACTTAAACTAATTCATGCAAGTGTTTGTTTGGGGTGATTAAGAAAGAATATATCTAGATCACATTTTATTTTTTATTGTGACTTTTCCAACTCTTGCCTGAATATTTCTTAAGGTTTTATGAACAAAACAAATGCTGCTACTGGTTAGCTGCAAAAATGCACTTTACACGTTTGACAATTCAAACTTTCAAAATAAAGGTATCAGTGACTGGCCAATACTAAAACCATTTTAGGGAGTTATTTTGAATTTTGTATGTACATATTCACTTTCTGATACTTAGATATGCCAAAAGAATTGAAATAAAAAGCACTAAGAAATACACAGTTGTGTGATAGTCATAACATATTCCCAGCGCCTAGCATTGTGCCTTGAATTTAGCTGGCACTCATTTGTTGGATGAATTAAAAAGTGGACTGAATTAAAAGAAAGCACTAGAAGTTTCTCATATTGGGGCTACTTGTTTTAGCCACAAAAAACTGCTTTGAGCCCTGGCTGGTGTATCTCAGTGGACTGAGTTTCTGCCTGCTAACCAAAGGGTCGCCGGTTCAATTCCCCAGTAGGGGGCAAGTGAGAGGCAACCACACATTGATGTTTTCCTCCCTCTCTTTCTCCCTTCCCCTCTGTCTAAAAAGAAAATAAAATCTTTTTTTAAATTTTTATTTTATTTTTAAAAAATTGCTTTGAAAGGGGTGTTTCCCCTGCCAAAAACCAGGAATCTGATCTGCTATTATGCCATGGCCCATGAACAATCTTTAATAAACAGTGTTTGACCTGGAATCTCTTCCCCTCCCCCTACTTCTTTCTTTCTTAATTCAGTTGATTTGCTAGGGTTTCAAAAGCAGCATTCATAAATTCCCAGGTATCAAAAATTTTAATTCTTGATACTATATGCAACTTTATATAGAAAAAGTAAAGAGTGATGTCAGCATTGTGGCAACATGAGTCCTATTTTTCTCACCCCTTTTATTTACAACTAACTGGTCATTCATAACTGAAAAAAAATGCACATTACACCAGAATATCCAAGAGACTTCTACCTACATGTACTTCAGAAACTAAGTAGATGGGACCTCAGAGGGGGCTTGGATCCTGCAGTAGTTAGGAGGTGGAGTGAAAATGGACAATGCAAAACAGGTAGATGCACAAGAGAGAGAATTTGTGGAGGTCTAGCCAATGTGATGGGAGAACAAGGCATGCCAATAGTTGGGACAGGGACCAGTTTGGAGGCGGGGAGGACTAACTCAAGAAGTCAGTACTCCCCAGGGGGCACTGCAACAAGCTGGGCTTTCAGGAACAGTGACAACGATACCTCTCGCAAAGGAGGCGGAAAGAGAAAGTATGGAGTGACGACTGATCATGAGTTTTGAGCTGGAGACCCATTTCTCTTCAGTAGCAGGAATTTCTGAGGAGGGACCTCATGACTGGGCGGGAGGAGAGGAAAGGGAAGGTGGGTAACAAGGATCAAAAAAGGCACTGAAAGAACCATTGGGTTTCGGCAGGAGGTCTACATGAACCTCTGAAAGTATTCCCATTAGTGGACCCCCCGCCATCAGACTGGCAACACAAAGCCATGGGTGCTAAGTTTACGCTTCCCTTAACTCTGCCCCAGAATTTTCTACACACTTTTTTTTTTAAACTCCTGGAGTGCAGCCAGCCCCAGAGACAAATCAGGAAAACAGAAACCAAAAACTTGAGCTATTGCACCACCTTCTGGAAAATAAAAGGAAGATTCCTGATTGCCAGTCTGTGAATTTTTTTCCTTTATTTTTATTATTGACCCTACTACAGATGTCCCATGCTAAGTGAAATAAGCCAGAGAAAAACAAATAACATATGCCAGTCTACTGAATTTTAACAAAGTGAAAAACTAAGAAAGGTGTACTATTCCAAATGCAACAACAAACCTGAATTTTGTCAAACACTGAAAAAATCATGGTAATATGGTATCACAGAAATAAAAATGGTAATTCTCCAGCATCTGAACCCAAAGTAACGTAATATGATCTAACTGATAAAGAAGCCAAAATTGCTGCAGAGATTCAACAAGCTACTAGAAAGCTCAGGCATCTCAATGAAGTTGGGAATAAAATTACTGAACAGAAGGCATTCTGTACCTAAGACTTAAGTTTTGAAAAAGAACCAGACAAATTCTGGAGCTGAAGAAGTCAATGAATGAGACACAGAATGCATTAGAGAGCTTATGAAAAAGGGCAGATCAGAGCAAAGAAGGAATTCAGATTTGGAGAATAGAAATTTAGAAATGAGTCAAGAAAGGAGAGCAGCTAAGATTTTTAGAAAATGAAAGCCTATAAGAGCTATCTGATAATGATGAGAAAAACAAATATAACTGGTCCACCAAAAGGAAATGAGAGGGAACGGGGAGCAGAGTATATTTAGAAAAAAATAATAGCTGAGAAATTCCCAAACCTGGGGAAAAAATTAGACATAGAAGTCCAAGAAGCTAATAGAACACCTTATTTTCTCCATGTAAACAGACCTCCTGGACACATTATAATGAAACTTAAAAACCAATGATAAAAATATCTTACTTCCAGCCAAGATGGAGGTGTAGGTAGATACACTTCGCCTTCTTATATAACCAAAAGAATAACAACCAATTTAAAAACAGAAACAACCAGAATTGCCAGAAAATCAAACTGTCTGGAAGGCCAACAACCAAAGGGTTAAAGAAGAAACATTCATCTAGATTGGTAGGAGGGGCGGAGACAGGCAGCCAGGGAAGAGAGGACACATGGCGAGGGGCTGGTGGACCAGGCGGTCCTACATTCATGGGTGGATAAATACTGGGAGGAAAAGCTGGGGAGTGAGCAATACAGTCCAAGCAACCCAGGGTTCCAGCACTGGGAAAATTAAAGCCTCATAATCTCTGACTGTAAAAACTGGAGGCGGTTGCAGTGGTGGAAAAAACTGCCAGTCTCTCTGTAGAGTTCATTTAAGGGGCCCACAGGGTCCTAGAACATACACAAGCCCACCAATTTGGGGAATCAGCGCGAGGGCAGCAACTGGAAGGGTGCCAGTCACTTACAGACAGCAAGGGAAGTGACTGAAAGCAGGGTGAGAGCCAAGCAAGCAGCATTGTTCCCTCTCTGACTCCTCCCTCACCTACAGCACCACAATGCAGTGAAGTGGGTTATCATATCCTGGTGAATACCTAAGTCTCCTCTCCTTACAACATAACAGGTGTGGCAAGATAAAGAAATATGGCCCAAATGAAACAACAGATCGAAACACCAGGAAAAGAACTAAGTGATGAGGTAGCTGACATATCAGATGCAGAGTTCAAAACACTGGTAATCAGGATGCTCACAGAAACGACTGAGTACAGTCACAAAATAGAGGAATAAGTGAAGGCTATACAAAGCGAAATCAAAAATATACAGGGAACCAACAGTGAAGGGAAGGAAACCAGGGCTCAAATCAACAATTTGGAACAAAAAGAAGAAATAAACATTCAACCAAAACAGAATGAAGAAACAAGAAACCAAAAAAATGAGGAGAGGCTGAGGAACCTCCAGGACAACTTTAAATGTTCCAATATCCAATCACAGGAGTGCCAGGAGGAGAAGAGGAAGAGCAAGACATTGAAAACTTATTTGAAAAAATAATGAAGGAAAACTTCCAAATCTTGCAAAGGTAATAGGTATAGAAGTCCAGGAATCTCAGAGAGTCCAAAGAAGTTGGACCCAAGGAAACACACACCAAGGCACATCATAATTACATTACCCAAGGTTTAGTCTTGGTTAAAGATAAGGAGAGAATCTTAAATGCAGCAAGAGAAAAGGAGACAGTTACCTCCAAAGGAGCTCCCATAAAACTATCGGCTGATTTTTCAAAATAAACCTTATAGGCAAGAAAAAGCTGGCAAGAAGTATTCAAAGTCATGAAAAGCAAGGACCTACATCAAAGATTCTCTATCGGGCAAAGCTATCATTTAGAATGGAAGGGCAAATAAAGTGCTTCCCAGACAAGATAAAGTTAAAGGAGTTCATCATCACCAAGCCCTTATTATATGAAATGTTAAAGGGACTTATTTAAGAAAAAGAAGATCAAAACTACAAACAGTAAAATGACAACAAACTCACAACTATCAACAACTGAACCTAAAAACAAAACAAAACAATACCAAAGACAAACAAAGTAAACAACTAGAACAGGAACAAAATCATAGAAATGGAGATCACATGGAGAGTTATCAGTGGGGAGTGAGAAGGGGTAGAATGCGGAACAAAGTACAGGGAATAAGAAGCATAACTGGTAGGTACAAAATAGACAGGGGGAGGTTAAGAATAGTATAGGAAATGGAGACGCTAAAGAACTTATATGTATGACCCATGGACATGAACTAAAGGTGTCAGGAATGCTGGAGGGAATGGGAGCACAGGGCAGAGAGGGGACAAAGGGGAGAAAAAAATGGGACAACTGTAATAGTATAATCAATAAAATATACTTAAAAAAAGAAAAAAAATATCTTAAAGGCAGTCAAGGAAAAAATAAAATAACCAACAAAGGAGCCTCCATTAGGCTGTCATCATATTTTCCAGTAGAAATTCACAAGCCAGAGAGAGTGGAATGACATATTCAAAGCACCAAAAGATAAAATTGTCAATCAAGGACACTTTATCTGGCAAAGTTATCCTTCAGGTATGAATGAAAGATAAAGACTTTCTCAGACAAAAACTAAGGGAGTTCACCACCATTCAGCCTACCTTGCAAGAAATGCTGAAAATTCTTCAAGCTGAAATGAAAAAGACACTAATTGGGTTTGGCAGTGAATAAATCATCTAGACAGAAAAATCAAGGAAATGAAATTAAAGCATACTCTAGAACAAATGGACTTAAAAAACATAAAGAGAACATTCCATACAACAGCACAAGACATATTCTTCTCAAGTGCACGAAGAATATTTTCCAGGATAAATCATATGACAGTGTACAAAACAAACTGCAGCAAACTTAAGAAGACTAAAATCTACCAACTATATTTTCTGATCGCAATGGTATGAAACTAAAAGTCAACATGAGAAAAGCTAGAAAATCTAAAAATATGTGGAAGCTAAATTCCAGAAATCTAAACAACCAATAGGTCAAGAAGAAATCAAAGGGAACTAGATAATTATCTCAAATCAACTGAAAATGGAAATACAACATATCAAATGTTATGGGATGCAGTAAAAGTAGCTCTGGGAGGAAAGTTTATAGTGATAAATGCATATATTAAAGAATTTGAAAGATCTCTAATAAACAACCTAACTTTTATACCTGAAGGAATTAGAAAAAGAAGAAAGAGCAAGGTAAGCCCAAACTGAGCAAAATGAAAGACCTAATAAAAATCAATGGAAATAAATTAAATAGAACCCCCCCAAAAAAACAAAAACAAAATAAAAAGCATTAACAAAACTAAAAAATTGTTCTTCAAAAAGATAAATAAAACTTACAAAACTTTAACCAGACTAAAAAAAAAAAAGACTCCAATAAAATCAGAATTGAAAAAGGAGGCTTTACAATTGATACTACAGAAATACACAGGAACATAAGGGACTACTATGAACAATTTATGCCAACAAATTAGATCACCTAGAAGAAATGGATAAATTTCTAGAAACACACAACCTATCAAGACTAAATCAGGAAAAAACAGAAAAATCTGACTAGACCAAAAATGAGCAAACAGATTAAATCACTAATGGAAAACTCTCAACACAAAATACCCCAGGACCAGACGGTGTTACTGGCAAATTCCACCAAACATTTAAGGAATTACCACTAATCTCTCAAACTCTTCCAAAAAATTGAGGAGAAGGGAGTACTTCCAAACTCATTCTATGAGGCCAGCATTACTCTGCTACCAAAGCCAGATAAGGACACCACAAGAAAACTATAGATCAATATCCCTGATAAATATAGAAACAAAAATTCTCCACAAAATATTAGCAAATCAAATTGAAGAACACATAAAAAGGATTATACACTAATAGGTGATTAAGTGACATTTATTTCTGGGATGCAAAGATGGTTCAACATACACAATTCAGTACATGTAATATACCAGATTAATAAATGAAAGATTTTTAATAACCTGGCTCCAACCAGCTTCCCAAAACTGCCCAGCATATAAGACCTATATAAGACTACTTCCTGTACAACAAACTCAACAGAGACTGTATGGAGAAGGCTGAGGAGCCACAGGTACTCTCCAGGGACTGCGGGAATGTTCAAGGTTGGAGGTGCCAGTGAGTGCCATTGTTTACGTTCACTTCCACTTCCCTAGGACGGATGGTGGCTCTATCAGGTGCTCTGGCCCACCTGCAAGGGCACTGGAAATAATGGCTAAAAACTTTCCCAACCTAGAAAGGGAAGCAGATACCAGGTAGAGGGAGCACAGAGGGTTCCAAACAAGATGAACCCCATAAAACCCACACCAAGATATACTGTAATTAAAATGGCAAAAGTTAAGCCCTGGTTTGTGTGGCTCAATGGATTGAGTACTAGCCTGTGAACTGAAAGATCACTGGTTTAATTCCCAGTCAGGGCACGTGCCTGGATTGTGGGACAGGTACCCAGTTGGAGGTGTGTGAGAAGCAACCAATTGATGTATCTCTCACACACTGATGTTTCTTTCTTCCTCCCTTTCCCTCTCTCTAAAAATAAATGAAATCATTAAAAAACAATTTTTTTTAAGGTTAAAGAGACAATCTTAAAGGAAGCAAAGGAAAAACAACAAATTACATACAAAGGAAAAGCCCATAATGCTATCAGCTGATTTCTCAGCAGCAATTATACAGGCTAGAAGGGAGTGACAGAACATTTTTAAAGTGTTGAAAGTAACCTACAACCTAGAATGATTTACCCAGAAAGGTTATCATTCAGAATTGAAGGAGAGATAAAAAAGCATTTCCCAGACAAGCAAAAACTAAAGGAGCTCATCACCATTAAACCAGCTCTGCAAGAAATAGTAAAAGGTCTTCTTCAAGCAGAAAAGGAAACAGTATAACCAGAAATGAGAAAATATGAGAAAGGAAAAATATCACAGGTAAAGCCAAATATTTAACAACAACAAATCACACATTTAAAAAGCTACTACAAAGGCCAAAAGAAAAAATATCAAGCTAAACTCAAACTACTAGTAATTAGGAAATATGCAATATGCAATACAAAAAGTCTAAAGCATGTCACCAATAACATAAAGCATGGAGAGGAGAGTAAAAATGTAGTCCTTGTAGAATATATTCAAATTTAAATGCTTATCAGTTTAAATTAGGCTGCTATAGAAATAGAATGCCATACATAAACCCCATGGTAACTACAAACAAGAACTTACAAAAGATATGCAAAAGATTAAGGGAAAGGAACCCAAACAAAATACAAAAGAAAACCTGCAAAACACAAGGGAAGAAATCTAGAGAGGAAAAAAGGAACAGATGAGAATTATGAAAAAACTATTTTTTTAAATGGCAATAAGCCCACCCTGGCTGGTGTGGCTCAGTGGACTGAGTGCCGGCCTGCAAACCAAAGGCTCACTGGTCCGATATTCCCAGTCAGGGCATGTGCCTGGGCTGCGAGCCAGGCCTCCAGTTGGGGGTGTGCGAGAGGCAATCACACACTGATGTTTCTCTTCCTCTCTTTCTCCTTCCCTTCCCCTCTCTCTAAAAACAAATAAATAAAACCTTTAAAAAAAATGTCAATAAACCCTGGTCATGTGACTCAGTTGGAGCATCATCCTGCACACCAAAGAGTTGTGGGACTGATTCCCAGTCAGGGCACATACCTAGGGTTGGGGTGGGTATGGGAAGCAACCAATCAATGTTTCTCTCTCTCTTTCTCTTTGTCCCTCCTCTTTTTATAAAATTGTTGTTCTATTAAAGTGATTCCAATTTTCCCCCATTGCTCTCCCCTGCCCCACCCTGCACACCGCAATCAATCCCCACCTTGTTGTCCATGTCCATGGGTTATTTATACTTGTTCTTTAACGAGGTCCTTCCCCTTCTTTCCTCCCTTATCAACCTCCTCCGACTCCTCTGGTTCCTGTCAGTTTGTTCCTTGTTTCCATGCCTCTGGTTCTACTTTGCTCATTTGTTTGTTCTCTTCATTAGGTTCCTGTTATAGGTGAGATCATATGGTATTTGTCATTAGCTGCCTGGCTTATTTCACTTAGCACAATACTCTCCAGTTCCACCCATGCTGTCTGGAAGGGCAGGAGTTCCTTCTTTCTTTCTGCTGCATTTTGCATACTCCATTGCATAAATATACCAGTTTTCTGATCCATTCATTTGCTGATGGGCACTTAGGCTGTTTTCAGCACTTGGCTATTGTAAATAATGCTGCTATGAACATTGGGGTGCACAGGTATAATCCTAGCAGTGAAACTTCTGGATCAAAAGGCAGTTCCATTTTTAGTTTTTTGAGGAAATTCCATACTGTTTTCCACAGTGGCTGCACCAGTCTGCATTCCCATAGTGCACTAGGGTTCCCTTTTCTCCGCATCCTTGCCAGTACTTGTTGTTTGTTGATTTGTTAATAATGGCCATTCTGACCAGTACAAGGTGGTATCTCACTGTGGTTTTATTTTGCATCTCTCTAATGGCCAGTGATGTTGAGCATCCTTTCATATGTCTATGGACCCTCTGTCCTCCTTGGAGAAGTGTCTGTTCAGGTCTCTTGCTCATTTTTTAATTGGATTGTTTGTCTTCCTGGTGTTGAGTCATGAGTTCTTTATATATTTTGGAGATCAAATACTTGCCCAAGGTATCATTGGCAAGTATGTTTTCCCATGATTGGCTCCCTTTTCATTTTGATGATGGTTTCTTAGCAGTGCACAAGTTTTTTAGTTTTATATAATCCCATTTCTTTATTCTTTCCTTTATTTCCCTTGCCCTAGAGGATGTATTGATGAAAACATTGTTGCATGGGATATCTGAAAATTTACAGCCTACGTTTTCCTCTAGGGATTTTATGATGTCATGGCTTATATTCAAGTCTTTTAACTATTTTGAGTTTATTCTGGTGCATGGTGTGAATTGGTGGTTGAGTTTCATTTTTTTGCATGTACCATTCCAGATCTCCCAGCACCATTGTTGAAGAGGTTATTTTTACTCGATTTTATGTTCCTGCCCCCTTTATTAAATATTAATTGACCACAGAGTGACATGGTCAATTAATATTTATTTATTTCTGGGTTCTCTATTCTGTTCCACTGATCTATGTGACTGTTCTTATGCCAGTACTAGATCATTTTGATTACAGTGGTCTTGCAGTATACTTTAATATCAGGTATTGTGACCTCCTCTACTTTGTTCTTCTTTCTCAAGATTGCTGTGGCTATTTGGGGTCATGTTTCGTTCCATATAAATTTTTGAAATGTTTGTTCTAATATCTGTGAAATATGTCATTGATATCTTAATAGGTATTGCGTTGAATCTATAGGTTGCTTTGGGTAGTATGGACATTTTAATGATGTTGATTCTTCCAATCCATGAACACAGTATATGCTTCCATTTATTTTTATCTTCCTTAATTTCCTTTTTCAGTGTTCTGTAGTTTTCCAAGCACAGGTTTTTTACCTCCTCAGTTAAGTTTATTCCTAGGTACTTTGTTTTTCTTGTTGCTATAGTAAATAGTACTTTTTTCCTTATTTCTGTGTCTGATATGTCATTGTTGGTGTATGAAAATGCTTTTGATTTCTGAATATTGACTTTATATCCTACTATTTTGCCAAATTCACCCTTTTTTTTTGCCCATTGAGTATGATACTGGCTGTAGGTTTCGCATCCTTCTCTTTCTAATATCAATAAAAAACATCCTCAAGTGAGGATTTTTTTTAAATGGCATAAGTTTATACTTATCAATAATTACTTTAAATATAAAGCTGTAATACTGCCCTGGCCAGTGTGGCTTAGTTGGTTGGGCATCTTGTCAAGCAAAAGGTCACTGGTTCAATCCCCAGTCAGGGCACATCCCTGGGTTGCATATTCCATTCTGGTCGGGGTGCATGAGAGACAACTGATGAATTTTTCTCAAGTCAATGTTTCTTTCCCCCTCTCTCTCACTCCCTTCCCCTCTCTCCAAAACAAAATCTTTTTTAAAAAACCTAAGTTAAAAAAAAAAACTGCAATAAAAAACATAGTGGGGCTGAACGGACTAAAAAAAAAATGACCCATTGCCCTAGCCAGGTAGCTCAGTTGGTTAGAGTGTCATCCTGATAAGCCAAGGTTCTGGGTTCAATTCCCAGTGAGGGCACATACAAGAATCAACCAGTGAATGCATAAATAAGTGGAACAGTAAATTGATGTTTGTCTCTCTCTCTCCATTTCTCTCTCTAAAATCAATAAATAATTTTTAAAAAATGACCCATCTATATCCTATTTACAAGAGACTCACTTCAAATCAAAAGACACATACAGACTGAAAGTGAAGGGGTAGAAAAGAAAAGCAAGCTGGGGTAGCAGTACTCATATCAGACAAAAGTAGACTTTAAAACAAAAAAAATATATAAAAAAGAAAACATAAAGAAGGATATTACATAATTATAAAGGTGTTAATCCAAGAAGAGGATGTAACAATCATAAATATCTATTTACTCAACATAGAAGTACCTAAATATATAAAGTAATTATTAATGAACATAAAGGGAGAAATCTACATCAATACACTAATAGTAGGGGTTTTTAATATCCTACTCACATCAATGGATAGATCATCCAGACAGAAAGTTAATAAGGAAATAGTGGCCTTAAATATCACATTAAGCCAGATCAATTTAATAGGTATTTATAAAACATTTCATCCCAAAACTGCAGAATATACATTTTTTCAAGTGCACATGGAACAGTCTCCAGAAGAGATCACATATTAGGCCACAAAACCAGCCACAGTAAATTCAAGAAGACTGAAATTATCTTTTCCGACTACAATGGCATGAAACTAGAAATCAGCTATAGGAAGAAAACTGAAAAAAACACAAATGCATGGAGACTAAACAACATGCTAGTAAACAACCAATGGATCAAAGGGGAAATAAAAAACTATCTTGAAACAAATGAAAATGAAAACACAACTTTTCAAAATGTATGGGATTCAGCAAAAGCAGGCCTACCTCAAGAAACAAGAAAAATCCCAAATAAACAATCTAACTCTAAACCTAGAACTAGAAAAAGAAGAACAAACAAAACCCAAACAGAGGGAAGAAATAGTTAAGTTCAGAACAAAAATAAACATAAAATTTTTAAGACAGAAAAGATCAATAAAACTAAGAAACGGTTCTTTGAAATGATAAACAAAACTGGCAAACCTTTGGCCAAACTCATCAAGGAAAAAAAGAGAGCGCAAATAAATAAAGTCATAAATGAAAGAGGGTTCTACTGACACCACAGAAATAGAAAAACTCATTAAAGAATACTATGGACAATTACGTGCCAACAAATTTAACAATCTAAAAGAAATGGAAAAATTTCTAGAAATATATACCCCTCTAAGACTAAACCAGGAAGAAATACAGAATCTAAAAGATTGCTTACTAGCAATGAAATGGAAGAAGTAATAAAAAAAACTCCCAGCCAATAACAGTCTAGGACCAGACAGCTTAACAGGGGAATTCTACCAAACATTCAAAGAAGAATTAATACTTACCCTTCTTAAACTATTCCAAAAATTGAAAAGGAAAGAGCACTTCCAAACACATTTTACTTTTTTAAATATTTTATTTATTTTTAGAGAGAGGGGAAGGGACAGAGGAAGAAAGAGAAAGAAACACCAATGTATGGTTGCCTCTCACTCATCCCCAACTGGGGACCTGGCCTGCAACCGGCATGTGCCCTGACTGAGAATCAAACCAGTGACCCTTTGGTTCACAGGCCAGCACTCAATCCATTGAGCCACACCAGCCAGGGCCAAATACATTTTATGAAGCCAGTATTATGCAGGCAGCAAAACCAGACAGACATTTCTAAAAATGAAAATTACTAAAAATGAAAATTTCTAAAAAATTTAATTTCTAAAAATGAAAAAATCAAGGGCCAATGTCCTTGATGAACATAACTGCAAAAAACTCTACAAAATATTAGCAAAGTGGATTCAACAATATATTAAAAGGAGTATACACAATGAACAAGTGGGATTCATCCCAGGGATGCAAGGATGGTTCAATAACCATAAATCAATCCATGTTATATCACATTAACAAAATAAAGGATAAAAATTATATGATTATCTCAATAGATGCAGAAAAAGCATTTGAAAAAATTCAACATCCTTTCATGATTAAAAACTCTCAACAAAATGGGTATAAAAGGAACATATCTCAACATAACAAAGGCTGTACATGACAAACCCACAGCTAATATCATACTGAATGATAAAAAGCTGAAAGCTTTCCCTCTAAGACCAGAAACAAGACAAGGATGCTCACTATTACCACTTTTATTCAACATTTTATTGGAAGCCTTAGCCACAGCAAAAAGACAAGAAATAAACGACATCCAAATTGGAAAGGAAGAAATAAAACTCTCACTATTTGCATATGACATGGTATAGAAAAGCCTAAAGATTCTACACACACACAAAAAAACTATTAGAATAAATTAATTCAGTAAAGTTTCAGGATACAGAATCAATATACAGAAATTAGTTGTGTTTCTATACACCAACAATAAACAACCAGAAGAAGAAATTATGAAAACTATCCCATTTACACTTGCATCAAAAAGCATAAGATACTAATAAATACATTTAACTGAAGGGGTGAAAAACCTGTGCTCTGAAAACTGTAAGACACTGAAGAAACTGAATAAGGTACAAATAAATGGAAGGATATACCTTGTTCATGGATGGAAAAGATATTGTTCAAAAGTCCTTACTACCTAAGCAATATACAGATTCAGTGCAATCTCTACTAAAATACCATTGGCAACCTTCTCAAGCTTCTCAGAACTAAGTCTAAAATTTATACAGAACCACAAAAGACCCCAAATAGCCAAAGAAACCTTGAGAAATAAGAACAAAATTGGAGGTATCACATGACCTTGTTTTCAAACTATGCTACAAAGCTACAGTAACCAAAATTGTCTGGTACTGGCATAAAAACAGATATAGGCTGTTGGAACAGAATAGTAAGCTCAGAAATAAATCCTTGCTTATATGGTCACTTAATCTGTGACTATGGAGGCAAGGATATACAATGAGTTAAAAATAGCCTCTTCAAAAAGCTGTGTTGAGGCCCTCTGCTCCTTCTGTTTGACAGACAGCCACTTCTTCCTATTCAGTGCCAGCCACAACCCTGGGAAATCATGGTAAGGCTGTATTGGGTGCTTAGACACCAGGGTTGCTTTTAACTCTGGCCAAGTGGATAATGTCACCATCAATGGCCCTTTCACTGATCTCAACTACATGGACTACATGTTCCAGTATGATTCTACTCATGGCAAGTGTTCCAGTATGGACTACATGTTCCAGTATGATTCTACTCATGGCAAGTTCAAAGGCACCGTCAAGGCTGATAATGGGAAGCTTTTCATCAATGGTAAGTCCATCTCCATCTTCCAGGAGTGAGATCCCACCAACATCAAATGGGGTGATGCTGGTTCTGAATGGTGTGGAGTCCACTGGTGTCTTCACTACCTTGGAGAAGACTGGGGCTCCCCTGAAGGTTGGAACCAAGAAGGTCATCATCTCTACCCCTTCTATGGATGCCCCCATGTTTGTGATGGATGTGAACCATGACAAATATGACAACTCCCTCAAGATTGTCAGCAATGCTTCCTGCACCATCAACTGCTCTGCCCCACGGACAGACAACTTTGTCTGGTAAAGGGACTCATGACCACAGTCTGTGCCATCACTGCCACCCAGAAGATTGGATGGCCCCTCTGGGAAGCTGTGGCATGATGGCCAAGAGGCTGTCCAGAACATCATCCTGTTTCTACTGGCGCTGCCAAGGCTGTGGGAAGGTCAGCCCTGAGCTGAATGGGAAGCTCACTGGCATGGCCTTCCATGTCCCCACCCCCAGTGTGTCAGTTGCAGATCTGACCTGCCACCTGGAGAAAGCTGCTAAATATGATGACATCAGGAAGGTAATGAAGCAGGCATCAGAGGAACCCCTCAAGAGCATCCTGGGCTATACTGAGGTCCAAGGTGTCTCCTATGACTTTAACAGTGACACGTACTCCTTCACCTTCAGTGCTTGGGCTATCTTTGCTCTCAATGACCACTTTGTCAAGCTCATTTCCTGGTATGACAGTGAATCTGGCTACAGCAACAGGGTGGTGGACTTTATGGATCACATGGCCTCCAAGGAGTAAGAGCCACCTGGACCACTGGCCCCAGCGAAAGAGAGGCCTCAAATGCTTGGGAGTCCTATTCCCAAATTGATCCCCCAACACACCAAGAATCTCCTGACCTCTACAGTTTCCATCTCAGATCCCCTGAAGAAGGGGTGGGGTTAGGGAGCCCTAAAGTTCACTGTCCCCAGCACCCCTCCCCTAAAAAAAGTTATGTTGGGAAAATTGGACAGATACATACAAAAACAAGTGAAATTGGACCACTTTCTTACACCATATACAAAAGTAGACTCAAAATGGATTAAAGACTTAAATGTAAGATCTGAAACCATAAAACTTCTAGAAAGAAACAGAGGCAGTAAACTCTCTGACATCACTCTTAGAAACATGTTTTTGGATATATCCTCACAGGCAGGGGAAACAAAAAAAATAAACAATTGTGACTGTATCAAACTAAAAAATTTTGCATGGTGAAGAAAATCTTCTACAAAACGAAAAGACAACGTACTGAATGGGAGAAGGTATTTTAAAATGGTACTTCTGATAAGGGGTTAATATCCAAAATATATAAGTAACTCATACGACTTAACGCACACATACACACACAAACAAACAACAGGCAATCCAGTTTTAAAAATGGGCAGAGGACCTGAATAGACATTTCTTCAGAGGACATATAGATGGCCAACAAGCATATGAAAGGATGCTCAACATCACTAATCATCAGAAAAACACAAAGTAAAATCACAATAAGATATCACCTCACACCTGTCAGAATGGCTATCATCAATAAATCAACAAATAACAAACGCTAATAAGAATGTGAAGGAAAGAGAACCTGTGTATACTATTGGTAGGATTGTAAGTTACTGCAGCCATTATGAAAAACAATATGGAAATTCCTAAAAAAAATTTGAAACAGAGAGCTGCTTTATGATCCAGTAATTCCACATCTGGGTATTTATGAAGAAAACAAAAACACTAATTGGAAAAGATATATGCACCCCTATGTTTATTGAAGCATTACTAGTAACAGCCAAGATATAGAAGTAATCTAGATGTCTATCCATATATGATTGAGTAAAGAAGATGTGCTACATATTTTCAATGGAATATTATTCAGTAATAAAAAAAGAAATCTTGCCATTTACAACAACATGTATGAACCCACGGAGAATATAATGGAATATATAATTCAGCAATAAAAAAGAATGGAATCTTGCCATTGGAATCATGCCATTTGGGACAATATGGATTTATGTATATAGTATTATGCTCTGTGAAATAAGTCAGACAAAGACAAATACCATATGGTCTTGCTTATATGTGGGATCTAAAAATTCAAAACAAATGAATAAATTAAATAAAATAGAAACACATCCATAGATTTACACAGAAAACAAGCTGACTGTTACCAAAGCGGAAGAGAGTAGGTGACTGGAAATTTATTTTTAAAGTCCATACTACCCAAAGCCACCTACAGAGTCAATACAATCCCAATCTAAATATCAATAACATTCTTCAAAGAAATAGCATTTTTGTGGGACCACAAAAGACTCCAAATAACCAAAGCAATCCTGAAGCAAAAAGAATAAAACTGGAAGTATCACACTTCCTGATTTCAAACTATACTATTAGGTTACAGTAATAAAACAGTGTGGTATTGGCACAAAATAGACAAACAGACAAATAGAACAAAAAAAAAGAACCCAGAATTATCCTCTGCTTACATCGTTATTATTTTACAAGGGAGCCAAGAGCACCAAATAGGGAAAGTATAGTGTCTTCAACAAATGATGTTGGAAAAAAATGGACAAACACATGCAGAGTGATGAAACTATTATTATATACCACACACAAAAATTAACTTGAAATGGATCATGGATTTAAACTTAAGTCCTGATAGTATGAAATTCCTAGAAGAAAATGTAGGAAAGAAGATCCTTGACAATGGTACTGGCAATGATTTTTTGGATATGATGCCGAAAGCAAAAATAACAAAAGCAAAGATCAACAAACGGGACTACGTCAAACTTCAAAGCTTTTGCACAACAAGATAATCAACAAAACAAAAATGCAACCTACAGAACGGGAGAAAAATTTTGCAAACTACAAATCAAATAGGAGCTTAATATGCAAAAAATATAAAGAATTCATACAATTCAATAACAAAAAAAATATCTGGTTAAAAAATTGGCAGAAGATGTGAGTAAACATTTTTCCAAGAAGAAATACAGATGGCCAACAGCTACATGAAAAGATGCTCAACATCACTAATCACCAGGGAAATGCAAATTAAAACTGCAAGGAGATATCACCTCATACCTATTAGAATGGCTATCATCAAGAAGACAATAGGTGAGTGGTGGGGGAGATGTGGAGAAAAGGGAACCTCTTTATGCACTGTTGGTGGAGATGTAAATTGGTACAGCCACTGTAGAAAACAGTATGGCGGTTCCTCAAAAAATTAGAAGTAGAACTACCATATGATCCAGCAATTCTATTTCTGAATATTTATCCAAAGAAAACGAAACAGCAATTTGAAAATATATCTGTAACCCCCATGTTCATTGCAGCATTATTTACAACAGCCAAGACCTGGAAACAACCTAAGGGTCCATCATAAATAAAAGAATCAAGAAAATGTGGTCTATATATAAGGAAATATTATTCAGCCATAAAAAAATAAAATATTGCCATTTGAGACAACATGGATGGACCTTTTAAGGCATTATGTTAAGTGAAATAAATCAGACAGAGGACTACTGTAAATACCATATGATCTCACCTATATATGGAATCTAAAAGAAAAAAACAAGCTCATAAATACAGAGAACAGATTGGTGGAGTTGCAGGGAGCAGGTGTAGGGTTGAGAAGGTGCGTGCGGTAAGGGGGTAAAACAGGTGAAAGGGTCAAAAGGTACAATCTTCCAGTTATAAAAATATATAAATCCCAGGCACATAGTTGTACAGCATGGTGACTACAGTTAACAACACTGTATTGCATATTTGAAAGATGCAAAGAAAGTAGACTTTAAGTCTTCACCAAAAGAAAAAAAAAATTGCTTCTTTTCAGCCAGAATGGTCATCTTCCAGTAATTCACCATAATGACTAACACAAAGGGAAAGTGAAGAGGCATCCACTGTATGTTCTCTAGGCCTTTTAGAAAACATGAAGTTGTTCCTTTGGACACATGCACGCAAATCTTTAAGAAAGGTGATATTGTAGACATCACGGGAATGAGTACTGTTCAAAAAGGAATGCCCCAAAAATGTTAACACAGCAAAACTGGAAGAGTCTACTACAATGTCACCCATCATGAGGTGGGCATTGTTGTGAACAAAATTAAGGGCAAGATTCTTGTCAGGAGAATTAATGTGTGCATTGAGAATATGAAGCATTCTAAGAGTCAAGATAGCTCCCTGAAACGTGTGAAGGAAGATGATCAGAAAAAGAAGGAAGCCAAAGAGAAAAGTACCTGGGTTCAACTGAAGCACCAGCCTGCTCTACTCAGAGAAGCACACTGTGTGAGAACTAATGGAAAGGAGCCTGAGTTGCTGGAACCCATTCCCTATGATTTCATGGCATGATAAGTATAAGAAAAAATAAAATAAAAGACCTCTGTACTGATGAAAAAAACAAACAAATAAATTGTAACTACGTGTGGTGATGATGTTAACTAAATTTATTGTGGTCAAATCATTCTGTTGTACCTATTAAACCAATATACTGTTACATGTTGTAGACAAAAAGGGTTAGCTGACAAGCTCAGGGGAGGGCTGTGTGGTGGCTTTATTAACAGAGACCTAAAGTAACCACAAAGGGATCATCTGAAATTAAAACTTATTAACCAACACCAGTTTATGGCAGGTAGTCATATCCTAGGCTAGAAACTTCCCTGACAAAAGTCAATCTTTACTTCAATTAAGACTGTTTATTTTCTTTTTGCATCCACGATAACATACCTTTGGAATGTCAAAGTAATTTCCTTTTTCCAGACTCCTCGAAGCACAGATACCACACCCAAGCACCAAAGTGGAGATCACAAATCCCCTCATTGTTATTAATTGTTGATTGCTACCTATCCTGTACCCACCCATGTAAAAGAAGCATGTATTTCTATCATTTTACTTTTGACCCAATCCCAGAAGTTTCCCCAGTTTTCTTTCTCTCACCTCCCTAAACTTTCACCAATGAATTTCATGTAACCCACTTATGTCCTCTCTTTTGATTGTAATGTATAAAGCAGGATGCAGAACTGCCATTCTCTGGAGTATTTTCTCAATCTGTTGAGGTTTTGCTTCCTGGCAAGTGTCGCCAGTTTGGCTCAAATAAACTCATTTTTAAAAATCATACAGGTTTGGACATTTCTTATGTTGACAATGTCAATTATACCTCAATAAAAAAACATTTTTACTCTCAATATGAACCCAACAGAGGTTGTAATAGCTTCAAGGGATAACAAGAATGGAATACGGCACCTAAGCCAGGCAACAATTGCAGCAAGAAGTCTTGCAACATCTCTAGTGCACTTTCAAGGCATTTCCACCCAATCGCCAGGTGCTTTAGTTATAAAAATTAAAATTGATAATGGGAAGTTCCCCTACATTCCTAATACATATTTTATTCCTTGGGGAAAAAAGAAGACAAAATTTACTCATAATCCCCAAGTCCATCCCTCTTCCCACACACGAGGCACTTAATTAGGAGACCAGATTTCAAATCCAGACTCCACTGCACGCTGTGTCATCTTGGGTTGATTATTAGGGGTGTCCAACCGCGGTCCACAAGCAGCATGCGACCCAGGATGGCTATGCATGTGGCCCAACACAAAATTGTAAATTTACTTAAAACCTTTTTTTTTTTTGCTCATCAGTTTTCATTAGTGTTTATATATTTACTGTGTGGCACAAGACAGTTCTTCTTCTTCCAGTGTGGCCCAGAGACGTCTAAAGGTTGGACACCCCTGGTAGACCTTAGTTCTGCCATCTATAAAATGGAGATAATAGTACTTACCTCTTACGCTGTGTGAAGATTAAGTGAACCCTTGTAGCATGTGGCTTCATGCTTGGGACAGAGTAGGCACTCAAATGCTACTGCTATCATAAGGCTGTAAGTTTCTCATTTCCTCCTATATTAACTTACTTACTTGATATGCTGTACTACGCACCAAGGACTAAAGGGAATAAAGTTGTTCCTACCTACCTCCAGGTGGTGGTGGGAGGTGAGGGGTCAGGGCTGGGACGTCATTAACTGGTGGTCTGAATAGTGTCACAGGCGCTACAGTGCACAGAAACGTCCACTTACCCAGGTGACTATTTCCTAAAACATTAATGTTCAAGAGCCCTGAACTTCGTCCAAACCAATGGAATTAATTAGCACCGATAGGTAGGCGCCTAGCAACTTTTTGAACTCAAGTCACGCCTTGTGCGCAGGCGCCTCCAAGGTGGTCGTGGCGAACAGCTCTCGCACCGCCTCTTCCGCCAGGCGCCGGCGCAGATTGGTCCGGATGGGTCATATAAGAGCCTGCGCGCAGGCGCGGGGCCTCCTTTGCCCAGCTGCCGCTAAGGTGCTCGGTCCTTCCGAGGAAGCTAAGGCCGCGTTGGGGTGAGGCCCTCACTTCATCCGGCGACTAGCACCACTCCCGGCAGCGCTCGCCCAGCATTCGTCCACACCATGGCTTCCGTCTCGGAGCTCGCCTGCATCTACTCGGCCCTTATCCTGCATGACGATGAGGTGACGGTGACGGTGAGTGGGGGCCCGGGATGGCGGCGGGGACGGCCTACGGGCAGCAGATTTCCCCGCCCTCCCAGGCATCCGGGTCAGGCCCTCCCGGCCGTAGCCGGGGCAGTCGACACCGCCCCGGCGGCTTTAGGCCGGGAGCCCATTTGGTGGGCCCCACGTGAGGGTTGAACGGGGCCTCGGCCACGTGCCGGCTGCTTGGAGGGACTGGATTACGTTTGCGGCTGCGCCCTCTGTCTTTGAGAGCTTTTACTTAGAGAAACTTGTGCAGTTTCCTAATGTGGATACTAATTCCTAATTAGGAATGGATATCCTCATTCACACCTAGTTATATTCCAGGACACCATCTTTTTGCTGTGATTTTTCTTGAACTTTTTTGGTTTTCTTAGTAGGCCCTGTGGGGGCCCGGTTGCATGGTGTGCAGGAGAGCACATGACCTCCGCTCTGCCTCCCAGCTTTTTCAGTAGTAACTTAAAATAGCATGACTTGGTCAAGTCCCAGCCCGTGCAGTGGCAGAGATGGACTTGCCACTTTGGAAGGTGCCTGGCACACAGGAGCAGATGGCATTTCTTTTGCTCATGGCAGCCGAAAACAGTTGTAAGTAAAGGCTGTCTTAAATAAGCATACATAAAGTACAGATAAAAATATCGAAAATGGATAAACATGGCTTAGTACACATATTTTGAACGATTTACGTTCAATTTTCAGTATTTTGGAGACATTTAAGAAAGCTGCAGTTTGGTTGCTGATGGGTTGTCATTTTATTTGTTTTAGGAGGATAAGATCAATGCCCTCATTAAAGCAGCTGGTGTAAATGTTGAACCTTTCTGGCCAGGCTTGTTTGCAAAGGTAAGGTGATGGTGGCATAGTGATTTAGAGAAGAAAATTTGGGAAGACTTACTGATTACTAAGTAAGATGTTCATGCCAAACAACGTCCAAAAGTACCGGAAGGCCGGATATACCAGTGGGCCAACTCTAAGCGATATTTCCTCACATTCCTAAGGTTTCAGTTGTTTTGTCCTTGTGTCTTTCCTTTCTCGAACTCAGACTGGTTTGTCTTCTGTACTGAAACTGGTAAAAGGATTCTACCATCATTTCTTCTTTCTGAGGGTCGCCTCAGAGATAACACCCATGCTATTCCAAGCAGACCCTTTCCGTATTGCTTGTATGCTTTAATGGAAATGGGCTGTGGTAGCCTTTGACCACTTACTGTGTTTCGGGACAGAAAAGACGGGATTCCTACTCAAAGAACTTGGCTCTGGCTACCTTCTGTTGTACAGGTTGCTGAATGTCTGGCAAGTGAAGCTTAAAGATGCTAACTATTCACCTTATGCCCTGCAAAGAGCTTTGAAAGATTGAAAACATTGCACCTATATCATCTTTCATAAATTCCCTTAGAAAAAGTCCTGGAATTACTTAGCAGCTTGAAAATTAATACACTGTTAAAAGGAGACGTGGAACTGGAAGGAATCCTGACTTACGGATACTTGAGTAATGGGTTTGTTTTTTTTTTCCAAAAGGTTAAGCCAGCATTCGGCTTAAAATTAGGGGCCAATTTTCTCATCTATACAAGGAATTTGGCTAGTTGTACCTTATACTTAAATACAGAATACAAGCATGAGATTTAAAGCTTAAGGAGTTTCCTTTATGATTGCTTATTTTTAATATAGCTGTATATCTTGCCCTAATTTAAGTTTCAGGGAATCCAAGTAGCAGACAAACTGTCACTGGCAGACACCAACAAAGGAGGATGAGGATGAGGATGAGGATGATGAGTGTGTGTGTGTTTGTGTGAGATTATAAATTTGAAGGGAGAGTACCTTTTTTTTTCTTCTAGTGAGTGCTGTAACAAAATAACAACTGAGCTTTTACCTGTGTATGCATTTGTGTTGCAGGCTCTGGCCAATGTCAACATTGGGAGCCTCATTTGCAATGTAGGGGCTGGTGGACCTGCCCCAGCAGCTAGCGCTGCACCAGCTGGAGGTCCTGCCCCCTCAACTGCTGCTGCTCCAGGTAGGAAACTTTGTATTAGAGGGAGTGGAATCTAAAATTATTACAGGCAAAATTGCCCTTGATTTACTAGGTAGATGATGTATAGAAATCCTAACACCAGAAGCATAATTTGAGGGAAGTTGAAGGTATTTTGACCATATAAGTTGAAGGGCCTGGATGTCTTTGGGGTTTAAAATAAACTCCAAAAGTGTGATTAACTTTTTTGTTTGTTTGTTTGTTTGTTTGTTTTAAAGCTGAGGAAAAGAAAGTGGAAGCAAAGAAAGAAGAATCTGAGGAGTCTGATGATGACATGGGCTTTGGTCTTTTTGACTAAACGTCTTTTGTAACATTCAATAAAAAGCTGAATTCTGCTGCTGGTCTTGCTGATTGTCTGGGGATTTGCCATATAAAAATGATCTCACTTCTGTACGCTTGTTTTCAACCATTTCTGCTGTGGCACAAGCTGGACACTGTCCTAAGAATGCATGTAATATTGCAGCATTGAGAACTCCATGTGGGGAGGTAGGAGAAAGGATCAGGGTAGGTACCTTGTCCAGATTACCTGTGTTATTTCATGATTACAGAGTTTGTTCTCTAGGTATGAATATGCGTCTGTGGTGGGGTCCAGTCCTCAGATTTAGAAAGCTCCTTTGCTAAATTCCCAAGCACAATCCTGGCAGGTTAGGGAGAGTGGTGTGAAGTGGAAATAGGTTTACCTTTCAAAATGCCAAGGCACAAAATAGGACTTTGATTTATAAAACAGTGTATATTCAGAGCATTTGTGAAATGCCAGGCACTTGGAATATTATGCTCTTTTGTCTCCACTTAGTGAGGCATGAAATTCAGAAGTTGAAGAAAAGCAGGACTTTAGTCCCAGTGAATCCAGTTACAGGACCATTTGTGTAAGTTACTACAACCACTTATGCAAGTGGCTATTGTATCTTGTAAAATTCAATACCATATAACATGGCACATAGGGATATTAAGATACATCTCTGGGAATGTTCAAAGCACTTAAAAAATAGCAAAAATCTCAGGCTTATCAGAAAATGGTTCTAAATTATCAGCAGTGAAAAACTACAGATAGGAATTCTTGCTAATAGGTTACATTAAAAAACAAGTTCCAGCCCTGGCAGGTGTGACTCTGTGGATTGAGTGCTGGCCTGCAAACCAAACAGTTGCCCATTCGATTCCCAGTCACAGCACATGCCCCAGCTGGGGGCCTGCAAGAGGCGTGACTCATTGTTGGCATTCAGTATACACTTAATCAGAGTCTAACCTCTGTAACTGTGAAGAACATGATTAGCAATTGGGGCCCAGACAGGAAGAGGAACTTGCTCAGAAGCAATGATGAGCAGAGCCCGGACTGAAACAAGTCCCTGGCCCAGAAAATGCTTTTTCCACAGTAGTTTGCCACACAAACCTATCCTGCCTCAAGCCGCAAGCCCCATTTCTTCATGGAATTCACATTTAGTACTATTCACATTTAGGTTGTTCAGGTCCTGAGATGAGAACCCAGGAACCCAGATGAAGATGGAAGGCCAAGGTGCTGTTACCAGGTCTGGCCTTACACATCCTTTAATCTTAAGGTCTTAAACATCCTTTCCTCACTGTACCCTCCCCCTTCCCCTCTCTTAAAAAAAAATTTTTTTTTAAGTTCCAGTAAATAACGTATAGCACATACTGTTTTCATAAGGCTCCAAAATAACATGCATTAGGCATACGTATATGATAAAAAATTTGGTAAACAAGTTAGGACCTTAAGTAAAGGGGAGGATACAGTGAGGAAAAGTACGTAGATGTTGCTGCTTGGGTTTCCACATTAGAAAAGGGCCATTGTGAAGCAATGAGGAATGTGTGTCAAAGATGATTGGTCCACAGCCTCGTGTTAAGTGTCTACCTTCCTTTCCTCATCTATTGGCTAAGGGCCAGTGTTGCTGATCTTTGTTCTTAGGCACAGCAATCCAGGGTGAGACCCCATGTCAGAGATGGGTAAGTGGAAGCTCAAGGTTAACATGCCTGAGGTTACAAATTAGTAAGTGGGTGGAAGGGCCCTGGCTCGTGTGACTTGGAGCATTGTTCTGCACACCAAAAGTTTGAGGTTTCGATTCCTGGTCAGGGCACATACCTCGGTTGTGGGTTCAGTCCCTGGTCAGGGTGGGTATGGGAGGCAACCAATCATTTCTCTCCCTCTCTAAAATCAATAAACTTTTAGAAAACTTTAAGAATGCAGATTCTGCCTCCAAAGCTTAACACCATCTCCCAGTGCCCCTGCTCTTTTCTCCCCTCCTGCACCAGTTTCCTCACTATGTTTGTACCTACCTCACAGAGTTGTGGAGAGGCCTGAGATAACAGGAATCCTTTGTCCTTAGCACTCAAATGTCAGGAGAGGGAATACTGACAATGAGCTGAAGAAATACTTTGAGTTAAAGAGAAAATAGAAAGGAAAGCACATCATCTAGAGCAACTGAAAATTAATGGCAAATTGGGATATAAATATCAAATACGGTTATCCAAACTAAATACAACTGCAAATGTTCACTATAGCAAGACAAGTGTTAACATGGCCTAATGGGTGGCTGGCTTTTTAAAACTAATGTAGTAAAAATCTAACAGCTAAAAAAGCCCTTTCAAAAGAATGATTTGATAATAAAATTAGAAGACCCACACACATATATGCTGACCTTTTATTCATTTTTATATTGAATAAAACTCTAGTTCCACTCACCCTTCAGTTTCTGAGCCTTGATTTGCTCTTTGCAAACTGTAAATAAGAGGTACTTCATATTGGCAAATGAACAGAGTAAGTGAGCATGCCCATCAATACTTGCTGGCATGTGATGTTATTTCCCTTCTGCATAAGGAACAAGGAACACAGCTGGCACCCCTGGTTCCCAGAAGCCCCAGGTCCAGCAGGCCTGAGTCTTGTGTTCCTCAAAACCATCCCTGCCAACCGTCACAATCAGGCAGCAGCTTTGGTTTCACACTTCTGATTGTTTACCAAACAGATTTGCTATGGTATTTAAATAGTTTCATTGTTAAAATTATCCCGTGGCCACTGAAAGCATACTTAGTTCCATGGCTGGCTGGCTGACTCACCCTTTTAATGATTCTGCGTCAGCAAGGAGACAAAATTGGGTGTAAAGGCTCTCTAATCCCTCCTGTGTTCTGGGCAATTTTGGGAAAAGACTGCACACTGACAAATCATCCTAAGAACTTTTTAAAGAATATATTTTATTTATTTTTAGAGAGAGGGGAAGGCAGGGAGAAAGAAATACCGATGTGTGAGAGAAACATCAATCGGTTGCTTCTCACAGATGCCCTGACCCAGGCATGTGCCCGGACCAAGAATTAACCAGGGACCTTTTGCTTTGCAGAAAGACACCCAACCAACCTAGCCACACCTGTCAGAGCTAAGCAGAACTTTTTAAAAATCCTAATTGTCACTGAATGTGTTGCACAATGAGATGTGTTAAAAAAAAAAATCTGAAGCTTCTTTTAACTATTTTACTCTGTATTTTTATACTTCTCAATTAAAAATGACAGAACCACATGTGAAATTTTATTTTTTATTTTTTTCAAACACAAGAGAAAGTTTACTTAGAAAATGACAGATAGTAAAAGTGAGCCAGCTGAGCCGCATAGGCTCAGGAAACAAGTTACAGAGGCAGAGGAAGGGCCCTTGGAGTTTAGGAGAGACAAAGGCAAAGGGAACACGGCTGTGGGGAAGAAGAGGAGGACGGGGAAGGCTCAGGGCTACTTCCGAGAGGGACAGTGCACCTACAAGTAAAATTTTAAAACCACTTTTTGGAAAAGATAAACACTAATTAAAATGAAAGAATTCAAAATAATTATACGACAAAGTGACTTGGTATATTGCTACAAATTCAC
Source organism: Mormoops blainvillei (assembly GCA_004026545.1). Classification (NCBI taxonomy): domain Eukaryota; kingdom Metazoa; phylum Chordata; class Mammalia; order Chiroptera; family Mormoopidae; genus Mormoops; species Mormoops blainvillei. The sequence continues at coordinate 97,239 of PVJD01003904.1, forward strand.
ATAAAATGTGTCAAATCCTTGCCCCCTCATAATTTGAAAGAGTATATACAATAAAATTCAGAGCAAACAGCTTGAACCAGTAGATTATTTTTTGTCTGAGTAGCACTTTATAGTTTAGAAATAATTTTCACATGTTTTCCCATTCTGAACTTTACCATGTCAGTAGGACATAATTAGCCCCGTTTATATACAGACATACACTCTCAGTCCAGCCCACCACAATAAAGAGATTTGTAATCTTGCTGGTGGAAGGTCTTGCCTTCGATTTGTAAAAAAACACATCTGTGAAGCTCAATAAAGTGTAGTGCAATACAATGCAGTATGCCTATATCAAAAAAACTGCTCAGAGTTCGAGTGCCAGGTTCACACAGCCAGTACAGGGCAAAGCTAGGCCTGCTGCCTCAGTAGCTTTAATCCAGCAATTCTTCTACCATGACATGGTGTCCCTTCCACACACACACTTTTTTAAGTTACACTGACCAGCCCTTGATTTTTTCCTGTCAGTTTACAAGTCACTTGTCCCTCATCTCTTTATCTTTACAAACAAACCCGGGTAATTATGCTTGAGATAGACATGAACTGCTTTCAAGAGAGCACTAATATTTTTAGTTCTTCTGAAACAGCCAGGAGACATGCTTCAAAGTCAAATCACAGTTACCACCCAACATGCATCACAGAACCTGGATTGTTGAAGAAGATTCAACAATCTTCTAGAACACTCATGTCAGGGCAGAGTCAGGGACCATCACTTATTGTCACAGGATTGACATAGTAAGGGCTTCCAAAGAATCCCCCAAGCTCTACTCAATTTAACTTGCTAAAACTTCCAACCTTCTTACATACTTCTAGGGTTATGGTGTCCAATTAAAAGAACAAACATTCATCTTTCATCTTGCGCTGCTATCCTCCCTCTCTCTGGGCCATTTACTACCTACCCCAGTTAAATTCTACTCTTTCGGAAAGCCTTAAGAAGCCCACCCCGGGCTATATTAAATTTCTGCTCTTAGTTTCCTGTACCACTTCTGAAAAGTAGATGTGTAATTATATATCTATGATAATTCGTTCAATGATCTTCCTCCCTGTCCACACGGTAAGTCTGGGGATCAGGGCTGTCTGTTTGGCTCACCTATATCTTCAGTTCGTATCACAGTGCCTGGCTCATTGTTGGCATTCAGTATACACTTAGCAGAGTCTAACCTCTCCTTTCACCGTGAAGAACACGATTAGCAGTTAGGGCCCAGACAGGAAGAGGAACTTGCTCAGAAGCAATGATGAGCAGAGCCAGAACAGAAACACAAGTCCCTGGCCCAGAAAATGCTTTTTCCACAGTAGTTTGCCGCACAAACCTATCCTGCCTCAAGCCACAAGCCTCATTTCTTCATCGAATTCACATTTAGTACTATTCACATTTAGGTTGCCAGGTGTGGGTGTTCAGGTCCTGAGATGGGGACCCAGGAACCCAGATGAAGACGGAAGGCCGAGACGCTGTTACCGGGTCTGGCCTTACACATCCTTTAATCTTAAACCCAGAGGACGTGGCCCCACAGACTTAACGCGAGAACGGCAGGGGATGTCCCCAGGTGATGCCTATGCCAGGCCTTGTTGATGAACCAAGAATTCTCAGCAAGCGGGGCAGTAAGATGAAGGCGTGGTATCCCTGAGCCTGTAAACTTCCTTCTGGATATGGTGACCTGTCATCTCCCCAGGAATGTCTTCTCCTAGGATGAGGGAGAAGATACAGGAAAACTCGGAGGCTCAGGCCAAGTGGGCGGCTGAAGTGTTCTCAGCTGGCCTTGGCCTTTCATTCACGAAGAATCAAGCTTCTGTACTGGCACGGGTGCTTGACACTCTCGCGCCCGCGTTCAAATTCTTCTAGCCCGCCGCTTAACAACGTCCGCACTGGTCGGAAGAGGCAGGACGAAAGACGCGGCTGGAAGCCAATCGAGATCGAGGGAAGCGGATCTTCTCAATTGCACTGAGGCCTAGGGGCGCTCGAAGAGCCTTGAAGCCTTTTGCGCATGCCCAATAACATCAGTCCCACTAGTAATAGCTTTTTTTCCGGCTGGTTTACTACCTGCTTCGCGGTCTCGGGCGCTGGTTAGTGGATTAAAGCAACTAATCTGTTGTGCAGCCTCTGTGTCGCGAGATTCCAGCACTTTCGTTAACCGGGAGAAATGGGGACATATTTGTAAATTGGGAATAATGACGCGTTCCTGCCACAGAGCTGGTGTGTTTTGTTTGTTTGTTAGCCTTTGAGGCGGTAAGGAGTAACTGTAGATTTCGGCATTTGGGCATTACTAGCTAAGATCACGACAATCAGTTCCCTTATCTTTTGCTCTGGGGAAGTGGGTCCAGACTGTTCCCAGCACCTTCGTTTCCAGAAAGCGGTTTTTTCCGGAGAAAGGAGTGAAAAGGTTTGCTCTACTTTTGGCTTTTGGCTACTCGCCTAGATTAGTTACCTGGTAAGCTGTCACAGGAAAAAAAAAGAAGAAGAAGAAGAAAGAAAGAAAGAAATCCAGAATGAAACAACAACTAAACAGCTTCCTGGACTCCTCCATAAGTCACTAAACTAGGCTGGAGCGGGCGCGGTGGGGGGCGGGGGTAGCTGGGAATCTGCAGTTGAACAAGCTCTTCTGAGGAGTCTAATGATTAGGGCTGGGAACTCCTGGATTAGAGCAAACGCAGCTCCTCTCACAGTGCCCGACAAGTAGAAGATGCATACTAGACACCGAGTGACTGAATAACTGTCTTCAAATATTGAAGAAAAATTTAACAGTTGGATTATAAACAATGCTGACAATACTTGGAAAATGGACTGTTGCTGTGTGTGTACATTACTACAACTTTTAAAGGAGTATAATAGGGCTCTCTCAGAATTCACTGTTCTCTTTCCATTCAGGAATTTCGCTTACAGAAATCCATCCAAAAATATATGTACAATTTCACTGAAGCATTTATTTATTTATTTGATGCATTATTTGGAAGAGGAAAAAACATGTGCACAAGAGCAGGCTTCCGTGCAGGCTTTAACAGGAATGCTGGTACTAAAGATATCCAGGATAACTTGTTAAGAGAAAAAGGCAAGTTTCAGACCAGTATACATAATATCATCCTAAAAGATTCAAACGCATATAATTATATATGTAAAAAAATGCTGCAAAGTTTAAAAAGTAACAACAGTGATTAGCTCTGGGGAGAGGCATTAGAAAGGATTGGAGAGGGTTTTTCTTCCATTTCAACTTATTCTTTTCCATATTGCTTGGATTTTTAAAAACCACCATCATGCATTACTTTTAACAGCTTTTAAGTCTGATTTCGTAATGGCATCATGGTTTCAGGTGCTGGTTGGTGGATTAAGGCAACTGATCTATTGTGAAACTTGTATGTCAGGAGATTCTAGCACTTTCATTAACCAGCAGCAATGGGAAGGGACATATTTGTAAATTGGGGTCGGGCTGTTTGAGGGATGGGGAGCAATAATTAACACTGTTTTTAATTTTTCAAAAATTGGAGAGGCTTTAATATGAAAAAGAAACTCAATCCATTCCAAGAAGCTCTAGAGAGAACAACTGGCCAATTTTGAGGCAGTTTTAGCTCAAAATAAGGAAAATCTTTGGCATTAGGCTGAAGCTGGAATGGGGAAGACAATGTCTGCTTAGGAAGGAGGTTGGACTCTTAGAGACCTCCTCCAGCTGTGAGATCCCACAGGCCTTTTGGCATGCAGGGTTAAGTGCTGTGTCCCAAATTGCCACTATATATATAGGGCTGTGTGATCTTAAAACACGGTACTTGAGTAGGCAAGTTATCTGTTTCTTCAAATGCATGGTGGCAATAATGACCATACCTCACAGAGTTCTTGTAAGATTAAATGAAATGATATATGTAAAACAGCAGTTTGTGTTTTAAAAAATGTTAGCATTTCTTTGCTATCTCTCTTAGAATGGATTGACACTTAAAATATTGAGATCTGAGAAATAGTTCCTACTACTGGAACTGCAGTTTTATTTTTACACCCTTTAAATATTTATGAAAATAGCTGAACATTGAGTTTTCAAGATTAATAGAATTAGTAGATTGGTAGAATTGTATACAAGCTGGATGACTTTGCTTATCAAGTGAATTTTTGAAAGTTTGCTTTCCAATTGCTGGCTCAATGCTGCCCAACAGTGGCTAATCATAGGAATGGCTAATTTAGCCTCTTCATACCAGAGTGCCCCTAGGCCAGCATGTGGGAGGGAGTCAGGCAGACAAGGATGTTTGCTGTTGGCCCAAGGGTGAGATAGTCCGTCCATACCTTGGAAAGGAAAGGCAGGTTTGTATGTCTATCAGTGACCCAGCTAACAGGCAAGCAAATGCACTTTAATATGGCCTTGCCTCCTGTGCAATTTATTTAGCAAGTTTGAGTTTTCCTTTTACTATGCTCGAGTTTATTTGTTGTCTAAAAACTAAGAAGACAATTACTGAGCTCAAATGCTATTTGGTGTACCCTTGGCCTTCCTCCAAGGTTTCTGGAAGAAAACAGCCACATGAAAACCACTCCTGCTTTTGCCATAAAACTTGTGGAGGCTGCTGTGTCCTTACTCTCCCCTAAATAAGGTCACGTGTGAAAAATTCTTTTAAAATTTAGAGCCAGGAGAAAGTTTGTATCCTTTGGGGAATTGGTAGCCATGCTCCTTTATAATGAGTACTCTGTGATTTATGGCACTCGCTTCTCTGCCCCAGCTGCTGAAAAACAGTGCCAGGCTTGACAGCCAATCCTAACAATTCAATTGACCAAAATGGATAATGTATTTATTTTTTCCTCCTTTTCTGGTCTCTCCAGTGCTGCATCTTGCTTGTCTCTGAATAAGTCCTGGGAGCATCCTGCAATGCACAGCTAATGCCCATTCCCATTGAACTCAGTGTGGTTTGTCCTACTGGCAATGCATTAGCCTTGTTGCCCCTCCCTGAGGGCAGGCAGTAGATCTCCCTGGACAAGCAGAGCATATTAGACTTAAAAGGAACTCAGAGTACACCTAACTTTCCTTTTTTTACACTTGTAGAAGAGGAAGCTCAGGGTGACAAGGTGATGTGATTGTACGATCTTGGAATCAAACCCAGGGCATCCACCATTCTTGCTCTCACATCAGGTCAGGGAAAGGAGCTGTATTTTTAGAGGCCTCCTTGGCTTGGACAGCCTCAGCTTTCCTGCGGGTTCCTCATAGACAAGAAGGGTAGAGTGCGGGGCTTGGCTTCTGGGCACTGTCCCTGGGACTCTCTCAGGCCTAAGTTATCCTTCTGCTCCAGCTGCAGGTCCAGATACGCACCCTAAAACAGCAGCAGGACCCAAGCCTCAGAATGGTACAGGAGTCCTTGACAGCTGCTGAGGCAGTGCCCAAGGGAATGTGACCTTGGGCTGGCAGCGGCCATCTGACCAGTTCTACTCCAAGTGTGGTCCCCATGAAACTTGGAGGGCAACCAAGTTTGGGGCTCGTGCCAAAAGGCAGAGACAGGAATTGGATTTTAAGTGTGCTTTTATTATTTTTTAAATTTTATTTATTTTTAGAGATAGAGAAGGGAAGGAGAATGAGAGGGAGAGAAACATCACTGCAAGAGGTACAACAGTGGTTGCCTCTCACATGCCCCCAAGTGGGGACCTGGCCCACAGCCCAGGCATGTGTCCTGACTGGGAATCGAACTGGTGACCTTTCGGTTCACAGGCCGGCACTCAATCCACTGAGCCACACCAGCCAGCGACTGATTGCATTTTTATTAATATCAGAGGCCAGCAATCTGGGAAGGTAGCAGGTAAAAACCTTAACATCACTTTCCCTTGAGCTTTCAGAAGCAAATTTATATAGGAGAAATGTTGGAATTGGTGGGCGTGGGGAGTGGGTATTTCTAAGGTCTCACAATTCAACAGCTGGTTTTAAGTTGCTCAAACTGCTTGGCCTTGTTTAATTTTCTTGTCTCAGTTCCCCCATTCCACTTGCCCAGGAATTTTCCTAGCTTCTTACCATCCTGTCTCATCTGAACCCCTGCTGACCCCTACTATTGTTACCTGTCCCTATGCAGACAAGAACAGGAAGTACTTACTGAGAATGAAAGTAAGCATTCAGAAAATTTTATAGCAATTTGACATCGTTACATCATTCAAGCAGCATTTCTTTTAACTAATTCATTTTTATTGCATTTTACAAAAAAGTTAACAGCAAGTTAAAAACCCCACCCCCTGTGCTTCTTCTTGGATGCCTTAGAAAGCACTGCTCCTGACACCCTTCTCCAGCCTGCACTGGGCTTGGGACGCTCCCCGAGGGCTGTGGCCATGTGAAGTTCTCCTTTGGCCAGGAGGGGACGACAGAGACATAGGTAATCTGTCCTCCAAGCAAGGCCGGCTCCTTTTCCAAGCAGTCTCCATTTGACCCTCTGGATGCTGGGACACTGGAAAAGGGCAGTGTTTCTTCTTCCTGTTTTGCCTCACTTGAGAACAAACTCACCAGGGAGCACATCCAGGAGGGTCGTCCACAGAGAGATGGCAGAAAAGTGAGGCCCCTCTGCCAGGGGCCTTTTCCCCAAGGAAGTATAGTTTTTGTGACTTGGGGCATACAGCACAAGGCTTTGAATCAGGCTGGGTTTGCATCCTGGCACCTCCTCTTAGTTGCTGTGAGGCCTTGGAATCTCTTCGAAAACCCAGTTTCCTCAAGTGTAAAGGAACAATTTTAATGCTACCTATCCCACAGGGCTCTTGGGAGATTTAAGTGCATATTAAGGCAAATGAAAAGTAAGTAAGATCACTGTCTGAATATTAATAACAAGTTTATTTCAGGCATGAAGTTTATAAGGTTATCATTTAACCTATTTACCAGTATCAAATTTTCTTAAATTATGAAATAAAAAGTATGTTTTCACATGCTGTTATACCATCTTTCTTTAAAGAAAAATCCTGTTTCTCCTCTTCTTGGTTCATTTATTTTAAGCTTTCACCTCGTTTTAACTTTAAGCTAACTTTATCCCTAGCCATTTGATACAAAAAGGTTCCCTAAAGTCTTCCCTATTATTAGGTTCCCTGATGTTATTTAAACCTCAAATGGGATGCAGAGAGCAAGGCCAGTATTACTGTTTACACATGAGATAACACACTAAGAAAGGTTAAATGCCCAGACTTAGGCCACAGAAGTAGTTACCTAAATCTTTTTGATTCTAAACGATATGCTAAGATTATACCATCTAGGCCTCTTAAAGTTATGAATGGGTGGCAGGTGAGAAGCTACTAACACACGAAAAGGAGATGTATAAATATGAAAAGTTACCACATTCTAAAAAGTTGAAAATGCAGAAAGGGACAGGAGCCCCTGACAATATTGTAATTTTTAAGAAATGCGGACTGGTCCTGACGAAATGAGTAAAGATAGGGCTAAATACTCAAAAGAAGGGCTTCAGAGCAAACCCCAGCTAGTAAAAGCACTGCACTCACTGACTGGCAGATTCCACAGGAAACAGTTGTCTCCCACGTGTCTTTCAGGAACCGCACAGGGCACGAGGGATAAAGGAAGCCCAGGAAGGGTCGGGGGAAAGGTAAAAACAGCAGATAGGGCTTCCCGGATAACCCGAGGGAGCGCGAAGGCTGGGGCGGTATGGAGGGAACTTTGGGAGCATCTGGCGGGCAACGAGGTCTGAAAAAAGACCTGAAAGCAGCATGGAGGGGGAGGCGTTGGTCATGAGAGCGGGCTACCCGCGGGCCCCACCCTATGCAGCCCCTCAGTGTTTTTGCTCTCTTAGTTCGAGTGGGGGGTGTTGCCGAAGAAAAGAGCAGAGCTGTGGAGACGCCGCAGCGCTCGAAGTCCGACTTTCGCGGGTCTGGGTGAGGCCCGCACCTGCACTCCCTCCGAGCTGCCGTAGCCCCGCCCCTCTACGCGTGGCGCCCATGACGCTTGGCGCGCGGACCTCTCTCCTTACAGAGGTCGCTCTGGTCTGAACGGTCGGCCTGCGCTGCGCGTGCGTGGTCGGGAGGGGAAGTGAGGCGGTTTCCTCGGCGCCTTTTCCGGCGGCGGCGGCGGCGGCGGCAGAGCTGGGAGGAGGAGGTGGCGGCCGGGAGCCCGCGCTCGGGGCGGCGGCTAGAGGTAACCTCCCGGGCCAAGCTGGAAAGGCGGGCCACCTCGTCCGCCGCTGTCCTCCGGAGCTCGGGCAGTAACTCTGTTTTCCCCCTCTGTCTCTCTGCAGGCAGCACGCCGAGCTCCCGCGAGGATCAATGACCTGACGAGCCGCCGGAGCCTCGTTGCCTCTCGGGTGGCTTGGGTCGGTGGTGAGCGCGGCGCTCGCGGACCGGCGGGTCGTGGTCTCCCGCGGCGTCGAGAGCAGAAGGCTGAGGAGCGGGAACCGCAGCAGCGCTCGCGCGGCGCCTGCGGGGGGAAGGGCAGTTCCGGGCCGGGCCGCGCCTCAGCAGGGCGGCGGCTCCCGGCACGGACTCAGGGCCCCGGCGGCAGCGCGACGGGAGGAACCGAGTTGTGCGGTCGGTGATGCCCGAGTGAGCGGCGGGCCCTGGCCTCTGCCCCGAGGAGGCAACTCCCACGCAGGCCGCACGGGCGCCCTCGCGGCTGGGAGGCTTCGTTTCGGTTTCGCGGCGGCGGCGGCGGCGTGGTTGGCTGAGGGGACCCGGGACACCTGAATGCCCCCGGCCCCGGCTCCTCCGACGCGATGGGGAAGGTGCTATCCAAGATCTTCGGGAACAAGGAAATGCGGATCCTCATGTTGGGCCTGGACGCGGCCGGCAAGACGACAATTCTGTACAAGTTGAAGCTGGGCCAGTCGGTGACCACCATCCCCACCGTGGGTTTCAACGTGGAGACGGTGACTTACAAAAATGTCAAGTTCAACGTGTGGGATGTGGGCGGCCAGGACAAGATCCGGCCGCTCTGGCGGCATTACTACACCGGGACCCAGGGTCTGATCTTCGTTGTGGACTGCGCCGACCGCGACCGCATCGACGAGGCCCGCCAGGAGCTGCACCGCATTATCAATGACCGGGAGATGAGGGACGCCATAATCCTCATCTTCGCCAACAAGCAGGACCTGCCCGATGCCATGAAACCCCACGAGATCCAGGAGAAACTGGGCCTGACCCGGATTCGGGACAGGAACTGGTATGTGCAGCCCTCCTGTGCCACCTCAGGGGACGGACTCTATGAGGGGCTCACATGGTTAACCTCTAACTACAAATCCTAATGAGCATCCTCCACCCATCCCCCGGAAGGAGAGAAATCAAAAACCCATTCATAGGATTATCGCCACCATCACCTCTTTCAATTGCCCCTCTCTCTTTTGAATTTGAACTCTGGAGTTACTGTTCTACAGTTTGGGAGGGTTAGGGGGTTTCCTTTTTGTTTGTTTCTTTTTCTTTCTTTTTTTTTGCTTTGCGTTAGGATGCTCAGATCTGACATTTGACATGAATACAAAGTGCTAGATGCTTTTGTTAACTTCCAGCAAATGGGATGGGGAAAATATAGCAGTTCTTGGTAACCCTCTATAATAATGGTATGATTTTTTTATTTCAAGAATCTTTTTTTCCCCCAATGTATGCTTTTTTTCTTTTTTGCCCAGTTTCCTTATCACTTGCTGTAGATGGCTTATTTTGCATTCATGCAGACTGTGTTGCAAGTCTGTTTCATGTAGTAAACTGAGAATTATTGCTTAATCAAACTGCCGTTTGTCTTTTATATTTAAGGCCTTTCCCCCCTTCCTTATGAGTTCTAACTTTCACTTAGTAATTTCAAATGTGACCTTTTATATCTAAGACCGGTATAGTAAAATTAGCCCACAGTGGCAAATAATGAGTAATATCATTGTAATATGTTCCAATTGCACATCAGTATGTTAAAAAGGTAATATAAGAAGTTCTTTGAAATGCCAGCTATTAAGTTTTGAAACATACATCATGCATGAGTAGGGATAAATCTCAAATTCCCCATTACACAGCTAACTTAACACCGCATAAAAATATGAAATTGTAACCTGTCGAGAACAGATTTTTTTTCACTGCAAAGTTGGCAACTTTGCTGTGCTTTGCCTTTTTTAACTTTAAAAAGACTCTTTCCAAAAAATGGAGCAATAATGGTATATCTGCACACAGTTAAAATATTTGTAGATATTTTAAGTGATTTTTGGGTAAAACTGGAATATATACTTTGACCATGTTTCAAATGTCTAAGATCGATAGTTTTAAAATTACTAGGATGTTTACTTTGTTCATTAATAAAGCATTTAACAATTCAAATTGTATGCACCTTTTACCTAGTTGGAAAAATATACATTCCTGTTTTTACATTACAGCAACTGATTGAAGATAAAAGTCTTTTTTATAGATGAGTGATCCACACCTCCATTAATAAGAACACTGGAAAAGATGTTTTATAAAAAAAGATATTTAGTACTGTTTGATTGTAGGATTAACTCATCCAAATAGTAAGTCAGATATCCTGTTGCTTCAGTAATACACTATCTCCTTTAAGGACGGAAATGTGATGAATGAATGACGTGTAGACATGAGGAATGGCAATTAAAGGGAAAGTAGGATGAAGAGAAAGAACCTACAGATGACAATGAATGTAAACTTATTTTTCTTCAAGGGTAAGCAGTGTGCTCACTTGGTGATACCGAGATCCTAACAACATTACTTGTTCAGCTGGTTAGGACCAGTAACTAGATTGAGACCACTATGATAATATTTTGACCAAATATTAATGCCTGACACAGAATTGTGAAGCAGCATGTGGTTCTTATATAGCCTTAAGGATTAAGTTTAGAGATCCTCAAGGAATTAAAGTTAGGGAATTTCAGAAATGTAGACTGCAAAGGCAGTATACAGGAGAAGATGTGGGTTTTATGAGGGTGTTTGAAAACTAAAATTGAGCGGGATATCATGGTATATAGTTGGACAGTATTAGTCCTTCATGCTTTGGCCATATTGTATAATGGAGCTTTTACCAAAGATGTATGAGAAGCAAAGGCTATAAAAAATTGACTATTCAAAGTAAAACTCTTGACAAGCATTTACTTAAAGCAGATGAGCAAAGGTGCTGTGCTGCGGGCTCCTAATGGTGCGGAAGGAATTTTGAATTAAAAATGCAACAAAAGTATAAAATTCTTAGTTTCACATGAGTAGAAGTATCTCTAGAAATGAAGCTGGCAGACACATCTAAGAACATTGTAGTTGCTTTTAAGATTCCCAAGGCTCCACCGTAAATTCTTAGTGTTTCAAACTATTACATTAAGGTACATATATCGGTAATACAAATATCAATGCTATAATAACATCCTGAAACAAGACAAGCACAAAGGTATACATGCCTAAACTGGAGGAAACTTGAAACCCTCGTGTTAATTCTAAATGTAGTATTTCTAACTTGATGAGAGTTAGAGTGATAGGCAACCATTTTTTGTGTCTTAAAATAACTGGGGGCATAGTTAAAATTTTATACATCAAGTGATTGCTGTTGAATGTTGCAGGTGAGATGTGGTTATTTTTAGTTTATTTGAAATGTTTAATAAGGGGATGGGAAGGGGGAAAACATTTGAAATTTGGAAAATCCTAAACCTTTTGGTAAGAAATTGTAATTTTCACTTACATTTTTTTTAAGGATATAAAAGGCTGATAATTGGTGTAGTTAAATTGAACCATAACTATTGCTGATCATGGGGCAGGAAATTATAGCCTGCAGAGGAAGTTACAAGAATTTAAAAAATGAGATCCTGAAGTTTTTGTTTCATTGCATCAATTTCTGTATTTATGTGAATTTATAAACTGCAGTACGTTTTGAATGAGGTTAATCTTGTCTGATATAAGTAAATGAGTCTGTAGACTGCCCCAAACTAAAAAGTACAGTACCTGGAATTGTGTTCTTAATGGTTGTAGTGTTGGTAAAGCACTAATATGCAGAAAATAAAGGAATTACACAGTGCAGTTTCTCACGTTATGTTGCTCCTTTGAACTAGATTAAGTGGGACATGTGGTGTGTTGGGCCATGTTATTCTCCAGGGACATACGGTATAAAGTGACTTAATGTGGGAGTCACCTAACTTTTTTAAGAACAAAAAAAGAGAATTTGGTTCTTACAATGCTAGCTCTATAAGGAGGTTTTACCCTGGTTTAGTTCCACCAAACTTACCTGGTTTTATAATTTAGGACACAAAAACAGATGAAAATAAATTTTAGAAAATAAAATTCTATAGCAGTTTTTATTCTAGTTTTTTCAAAATCACCACCTTAGCATATTGAGGAGTACAGAATTGTGTCTATAAAGAATTGGCCTGACAAGTCATCTTAACCCTTAACAACTGACTTGGAGTTTAAAGTTGAGCTTTGTTGCTTGTCTGATAAGAAAGGCAGAACTGTAGCCATTTAGAGAGAATGGTAGACGAAGAATAACTTGGGTAAAAGAGTTCTCAAAACATTTCCTTTGCTGTAAGCATTCCCTTTTGTATTAGCACTTACTGTAGTTTGATTTTAGAATGTCTTACTGTGATCCCTAGTGTGATTTAAACTCCCACATTAATGTTATTAACATATTTAGTATTGTGATTTACTAATGGCTATCAGGTATCAATTTATCAGTGATAGCAATAGAAACTTTTACTGTTTGGTAAGCTGTGTTTTAACAAGTTTAGAAATACAGTAGCCATAATCTCAATGGTGATGGCGCTTACTAAATTCCTCAATACTTTGCCAAGTATATGTCAGTGATGGTAAGGCAAATCTTTTTTTTTTTTTTATAGGTAAAAATTGTAAAACCACATATAGCAATTAAAAATAACTTTTAGGCCTGAGTAATCACTGAGAATAATGTATTTGGAGTCTAACATTCAATAGTAACAGTTTTTTGCTTTGTTTATTTTGAATGGTAAAGACAAAATATGAAGGATTACAATATTAGGAAATTTATTGTTATATTCAGAGATGGAACCATAGATGAGGTAAAGTAACTTTTCCCTGCTTTGCTAAACTTCAAAGTTGCCAGACTGGATTAGTGAGTTGAAAGGGCAGAGAATACAGACCAATGAAATCAAAGAGGCAGAACAGGCCTGTGGAGAGGTTGAGGAATGACAATTAAAATTTGTTATTAAATAAGCTAAAGTAATAGTGAACTTCCAGGGAACTAATAGATAAGAGAATAGCTCATACTGTGGGACAGTAAGAAAATGCTTTTATTTTGAACTTTTTTCCCATTAAAATGTTTTATGGCTAGAACCTTTTAAAACGAAAGTATTTGTCAATCTTGTCCTCGAATACCTTTTAACTTGTTAAATTATTTCATTAGGATACTATATATTTCCTCCATAGTGTTTATTTTATAAGTGTGAGGGTAAATTTATTAAGTACTTACTAACTGGTATACTTGTTCTACAGACAGGAGAGATACCTAAGTGAAAAAATATCTGCCTTCATAGGATTTATCTTGGTGGTGGTGGGCAGGGGTAGGGATGTGGGGACAAAGATCAGATGATATGTTAGGTGATATGCTATTATATATTATGTTCTGTATCTCTGGGGACAGGCAGGAATATGTTCAGAGAAGGCCTCGTTGGGAAGGTGACATTTGAACAAATAGGGGAGAAAAATTAGTATCAGAGGAATTGACATAATAACAAGATTATAGCAGGGGTGGGGAAACAGTGGCCAAGGGCAAATCTAGCTGCAATCTGTTTTTAATTTTTTTGAAACTTTAAGACATCTTACTTCATTTTCATTTTCTTTTTTTTTTCCTTTATTGTATTTTTTCCATTATAATTTATTCCCCTTATACTCAGCTCCTATCCCACTCCCACCAGTAACCACACTGTTGTCCATGTCCATGAGTACTTTTTCCTTTTTGCTTAATCCCTCCACCCACCCCTAACCTCCCATAGCTGTCAAAAAACAAATGTGAATATGCAATATAGACAGTATTTAGCCTGAAAAACCTAAATATTTATTATCTGGCCCTTTATGAAAAATGTTTGTTGATCCCAGATCTAAAGCCCAATTTTAAAAAAATATTAATATATGGGGCATCTAACAAAAGTAAAAGACTTGTTAAGTGAATGAGTCTAATAAAAACTTTAGAATACAGTGGCAAATATAATTTACTGTATTTGAACATTTAGGGATCCTTAAGACTTAATGAGTAGTCTAACTGGGATTTTCTTTTTCCCTAAATAAGTTAAAATGTGTGAAATCAATAGTTTTTCAGTTTCAATTTTAAGTCTCTAAAATTTTATTTAAAATATTTTCCTTATTTTTATGGTAGTTTTGCTGGTCTTTGGGTATAAGTTAAATGTGCCTCTGTTAAAGTGCCTCCAGATAACCTAGATTAGTTCGGAATAGGTTCAGATATCATTGAACTGTGGCTTTTATTCATTCAGTTGGTAGTACTGTAATCAAGTCCTGAGTCCAGCATTTTATATTATGAAACTTTGTAAGAGGAAGTGTTTTATTGACTTGGAAACTAATATGTTGCATGATACTTGGTTTCTTCTGGTATTATTCCTGTAACCAATATAAACTAGGAAAAATAATTTGCTTTACACATGAATTTTTCTTCCCTAGAGTTATGTACTACTTACATAGTAGGGTGTGGGAATCTATAATTCTTAAAAGAGAAACTAAACAAAGTAATTTAGCAGGAGTTATGGAAGTATGTTTTATAGAGGACATTTACTAATGGGCTTTAAAAAATAAAAACACTTGTAGTTCACAGAAAGACCTATGTGAATCTGGTTATTCATGACTATAAAAGCTGTTTCCCATTAACACCTGAATGGACTGGCCTAAGAAGGTCAGAGCGTATGAGAGGGGAAAAAACAAGTTTGTTATGGGAGTTATAAAAGCAGAGATTTGGATCTTTGAAGTTTAATGTGGCAAACCAAAGTGCTTTCTCTATGTTTTTATTTCTAAAAGTTAATTTTTGTGAATAAGTCCTAGGATGGGTCTAGGCCTAAAGCGATCAAATTGGGAAATATTCTAAGAATAATAAGAGCATTTTTTAATAATTTGCCATGTGCCAATTATTGTTCTAAGAATTTCATGCATATCTTTTTCACCACTTTGGGGAAAGGGCTCCCATTTTATAGTTGAGAAAACTGAGCCTCAGGGAAGGTATATGTTAATAAGCAGCAGAGCCAGACTTTGAACTCAGGTAGTTTGTACTATACCATAAGTGTCATTGAGGTGAACCAGTGGTTAATAATGTACTTTGTGCGTGTGTGTGTGTGTGTGTGTGTGTGTGCCTGCTATAAAAAGCTTTCAGTAATATCCCATTTCTTATTTGATCATTAATAGATTTTGAGTCATATGATTTAAGTCATCTATATAATGGAGAACATGGCTTTAGATTCTGCTTGAGACATTTTTTTTTCTGTAAAAATCACATGACTGCTTGATAGATTGTGAATTTTACAGATCATTGTGAAAAATAGGAAAAGTTTTCACTGATTTGATTATTTGCATGATTATTTTTATACAGGGTCCAGCAGAAGTAAGGCCTGCTTAAGTATAGTTGGTAGGGTAATAATATGGGTGTAATAATTTATAGTTTTATTTTGAACATTTCATCTAAAATGTTATATGGTGTGCTTGAGTGTGATACTGTTATGTTATAGAATTACATGCTTATGATTTTATAATAAAATATTTTATAATAAAAAGTGGGCGTTATTTGTGCTGGACCCTGTATATGCTCCTTTTAATGTAAGAAAAGTTTAACCTACATGAAATGGCTGAACAGAAAAAAAAGTTTTAGAAAATTTAGAGTGAACAATTTATTGCATCTCTATCTGATAAATCATAACTACAGACATTTTAGTGCTATTTAATAAGTGAATTTCTTGCTTTTCAGATCCCATTACAGCTTCATTTTTGTAAATGAGGTTTACTAAGAACAATATATTCCCCTGTCAGCGAGAACCTAGAGTCTAGGGTAAGCTAGAATGCTTTAATCATGTACTTGGGAGTTTAAGCTGGGACTCATAAGTAAAAGTTGATAATATTGGTACAATGCAAAAGTGTCTTTCTTAAAAATCCTATTTGTCAGTAATTTCTATATGCAGTAGAAATTTAAGGCTAGGTAAGGCATACACTTGAAATGCTCAAAGTAAGTAATCAAATACTCTTTCAAATACTACACAGAGAAGAGAAATATACTGTGGGCTGAAGTGGGCTAGGTAAGGCCAGTGAGAATTGAGTTGAACTTACAAAGTCAGAGGAATTATAGTATTAATATTTATTGCACGCTCATTGTGTACTAGGCACTGTTCTAAGTGTGTTACATCCATTATCTCATTTAAAATGTATGAGCAAAGGCATAAGCGTAGTGATCTATATATAATATTTAGGAGATGAAATATAGACTTATCAGCTCTAGCTGGTGTGGCTCAGTGGATTGAGCACTGGTCTGTGAACCGAAATGTTGCCGGTTCGATTCCTGGTCAGGGCACATGCTTGGGTTGTGGGCCAGGTCCCCAGCTGGGGACATGAGAGAAGCAACTGATCTATATATTTCTCTCACATCAATGTTCCTCTCCCTCTCTTTCTCCCTTCCTTCCCCCCTCTTTAAAAAAAGAAAAAAGGACATCAGGATTGCTTTATTTAGCAAATAAATATATAGGACACCAAGTTAAATTCCAATTTCACATAACTATTTTGAATACAATATATTCTAAGTAGTATATTAAAATTATGTACTAAAAATTGTCTATCTGAAGTTTCACATTTAAAATACAAGGTGGCCTGTATTTTATCTGCAATCTTATGTCTGACTCGAGTGGTAGGAGAGCTGTCAAAATGGAAGTTGAAAATGAGATTTTTAGAAGGCCCAAGAGCTAGTCCAGGTAGTTTGGATATTGTTTTGTGTGTAATGGGAGCCACCAACAATTTAAAATGTTTATGTAGCTGGAGAGAGTCAACAATGTTTAGGAATGTTAATCTAGTAGTTTTGTATAGAATCATGAGTACCGGGGTCATGGATAGAGATTGAAAGAATTCCTTTCAAGAGACTGTTACTAATTTGAAAGAAGTGAGGTAAAATTTATTGGTAGACATACATTACTTGTGGAAGGAGAAAGAATTAAAGATTTTGATTTTTTATTCTTTTGTAAAAGATAATTAAAGTACCACCGATAGAAAGAAACCAGGATACACAGCAGATTTGAATAGAGACACTTTGGTAATTGGGTAAAGTACCTCATTTGCAATCTTGAAAAGAGGGATATTCTCTTCTACAACTGTTCTGTCCTAGAGCAATGCTGTCCAATATAAATGTAATGCAAGCCACATGTATAATTTTAAATACTGTAATAGTAACATTTTAAAAAGTAAAAAGAAACAGGTCAAATCAATTTAATAATATTTTATTTAACCCAATATATCAATGTCATTGGTATAAAATAATTATTGAGATATTTCACATTCTTTATTTCATACAAAGTCTTTGTAATCCAAAAGTGTATTTTTTATACTTAAAACATGTCTCAGTTTGGACTAGCTACTTTCCAGTGCTCAATAGCCACATGTGGTTACTGGCTATCATATTGCATAGTTCATTTTTAGAGGGTAGTTACTGCTTCCTAATACCATACCTATAATTTTAGTAACTACACTAGGCACTAGGCGGTACTAGTTAAAATCTTTGAGATATGGTGAACTTTCTGTTGGCCAACTATGGTCTATAAGCCAACTCTGGCCCACTGCCTGCTTTTATAAGTAGTTTTATTGGAACCTAACCATGGTCATTTACTAATATTTATGTGTTGTCTATGGCTGCTTTGTATAGCAAAAGCAGAGATGAGTAATCACGACAGGGATCACATGACCCACAAAGCCTAAAACGTTCCAGGCCCCAAACTAAAGTTTCAGGGATAGAACACATACTTTATACATTTAAATGAGTTTTCAGAAAGAAATAATGTAACGGTTAAAAGATAATGTATATATTAATTCATTTATTCATCAAGGATTTAATTAATAGGTTCCAGGCACTGTCCTAGGCCCTCAAAGCGGAAATAACTAAATGTCCTTAATTTCCAAGAAGTTCACAGTCCAGTTGAAAAATAGAGATGTATACACAGATAATTAACAAAGGTATGCTGTAATAGATGTTGTACTAGGGAATGGGAGGTAGCCAGAAGAATGGAAGACTTCAGAAGATGTCCATCTGAGGTGAGTTCTAAGGCATGAGTAGGAGTTATTCAGATAGGAGGCGGGCGACATTTTAGGCAGCATAACATCTATGTGCAAAAGCCAGAAGGTGCTAGCATAATGCCATCAGGAATTGACAGCTAGCTTATGCCTGGAGCATAGGGTGAACTGATGATGTGCGATGAAGGTGGAAAGATGTTCAGGGGCTGGATCATGAAGTGCCTTTAGTTTTTTAAGGAACTTTGATTTTATCATTTGGGTATGGGAAAAACCCTGTGGAATTTTTAAGCACAAAACTGCATGAGATTTACGTTTTAGGGAGCTTCCTGACTACTGTGTAAACACTGAGTAAAGATCCTAGGTAGGAAACCTATTTTAAAATTCGTTGAAGTAATGGCAATGGTGGTGGAGAAAGGGAGAACATGTTTGAGAAATACTTGAATGCCATTTTGTGAAGCGTGTTCTGTAGAACCCTGATCACAATCCTTGGAAGAAAGACTTCCAAGCTATTTGGCAAATGCTTCATATTTTATTTGCATTTGGGATTCACAAGGAACTGTAGCAAAATACAGGGCTGGACAAAAGTAGGTTAAATTACCAGCCATCACTATTTAAAAGATAAAAGGACACAAAATAATAATTAAAAGAAGACAAATAATATAAATAATACAATAATTAATAATACAAGAATAAATAGTTTTGTGTACTTACATCTGTAAACCTAATTTTGCCTACCCTATATTGAAAGTTCTTAGAAGTCTTGCTTTAACCCAGCATTTCCCAAACTAATTCGATCACGGAGTCACCCCCCTTTTCTTAAAACAAGTATCCATCTCTATTCTATGAAATGAGTTCCAAGGACTAGTTTTTGGCTATTTGTCTCCCTTCCTCTCTCCCTCCCTCCCTCCCTCCCTCCCTCCCTCCCTCCCTTCCTTCCTTTCTTCCTTCCTTCTTTCTTCCTTCCTTCCTTTTTCTTCCTTTCTTCCTTTCTTCCATTTCTTCTTCTCCCCTTCTCACTCTTATATTTAGAGGGGGAGGAAGGAATAAAGAAAGAGTGAAACATCGATGTGAGAGAGAGACATCAATCCAATGCCTACTGCCCGCACCCTGACTGAGACCTAACTACAACCTAGACATGTGCCCTGACTGAAATGGAACTAGCAACATTTCACTTTGCAGGACATCACCCAACCAATTGAGCCACTCAGATCATGCAGGACTATAGTTTTCGAAGCCCTATTTTAGAAGCAGAATCAACAGCTTTTGGCCAACAGAATGAATGGAAACAAGGGGGAAAATCTGAATGAGTGACTGCTAATGAGGTTACATTTATAAAGATATAAATTAGAGGGAAAACAGCAAGTTTAATGAAAGGAGGGAGATTATATGTCCAGTTTTGACAGTAGGTTTGGGTGCCTATGGCATGGACATCTACATGGAGATACGCAGTCAACAGGTAAAGAGACACTAAGTTTACAGATAGAGGTTTAGGAGTTAACTTGCAAATGCATTTAAAAACCATAGATGCTAGTAAGATTTCCTGGGAGAAGAATAAAGGGCAGAGGATGGAGCACCTCCTTAGGGAACACCAATGTTTAAGGGACAGGGAGAAGAAGAGGGTGTTACCAGAGAAAATTGAGAAGGAATGGGAGATAATGATATCAGATACTACAGGGAGATTGAGAAGGTTGAAGTTCAAAATGAATTCTGTAGAACTGACATTGGAAAGTTACTGGGACCTTAGGTAAGTTTGAGTGAAGTGGTCAGAAATTAGTTTGCAATGAAAGAGACAAGTGGTGGTAGAGAAGCTGCTAATAAAAGTGTTCCAAAAACCTGGAGATGACAGAATGTTAATAGATGTTAAGGGTGTGATAAAAGCAGATATATGTGAACATTTATAAAAACACTGAAATATAAGAGGGTCATTTAACTTTTAAAACATTAACTATTGTAGGTATTAATTGTTGAGGGTGGAGTGGGGAATAAGGAACATATGCTCCCCACCGCCAGTTTCCTGGAGGTAAATGAAAAGTGAAAAAAGGATCCATTTGGAAAATGTTAAATCCTTTAAGCTGCTCCCCCACCCCCTCCAATGGTTAGGGCTCTCCTCTTGTAAATGACTACAATGACCATGCCCAAGTAAATTCTAATCCCACTATAATTACAGATATAGATGGTGGCATCCCTATTTCACAAATACAAATAGGAAGCCATGGTGACTATTACTTGTCCAGTAAATCACAACAGTCAGTGATACAGTTGAGACTAGACTCAAAGTTTCTTTATTATCATTCATGTAGCTATGGAGTGAAATTTGAAAGAATTTATAATATGCAGGCATCATGCTGCTTAACTTAATGCCTATGAAAATTATTTTAAGTTTTCAAACTGAGGTTTTAATACTTTCAGTATCAGTTCTGAATTTTATATTACAGTTGACTCTTGAACAACTCAAATATTAGAGGCACTGACTCTCCCAGCTCAGTTGAAAATCTGTGTATAACTTTTGACTTCCGCCAACCAACTGTTGACTAAACAGTTCATTAACACATATTTTGTATATGTCGTATACTTTATTCTTACAATGAAATAAGTTAGAGAAAGCAGGTTATTAAGAAAATCATAAGGAAGAGAAAATACATTTATAAAACTGTACATATTTACCAATACCATAAGTTAAAAAAAAATCCACATATAAGCAGACCCACACATTTCAAACCCATATTGTTCAACTGAATTTTCTTTAACAGTGATTTAGAAGTTAAAAGGAAAAAACATCTACAGGATGACAAAATGGAATATAGAATTAAATAATGGTACCCATTATCGAGTAATTATTGTGTTCCTGACAATGTGCTACAGGCTTTTTAAATGTAATCCTCATAACAGCCTAGCAAAATAGGTGTATTATCTCCCATTTTACAGATAAACTTAATGCACTAAAATTTAAGTATTTTGTCCATGATACTACAGCTATTAAATGGGAGAGTCTGTATTCAAACCCATCTTGTTGACTCCAAAGCAATGGCCTTTAGGAAGGGGGGAGATCTAACGAACTGCAATATATTTTTTGAAACACCAAATCCAGTAAGGCATGGTGGCTGTGACCCAGCAGATATGTGTCATCAACCCAGTTTATCAGGTGTGTGTGTGTGTTGCTGGAGACAAAGCAGCATTTTTGAGGGGCAGGGACTTACTTGAAGTGTATGAGGAAGGCACTTCCCTCCAATGAGTGGAAGATTTGGCAATTTGAAATACTAATGCCCAAACATATTTCTCTATACCTCCACTAGCACCTAACAGAAAGGCTTTGAGATAGGGGGTAGGTAATAGATAGTGAGAGGTCTTCCTTTCAGTTTACAAGTTGTTCTTTTTGAACAGCAGCGTCAGTACACATGATTTCTGAACCCTTAATAGTTGGCTAGATCTTGTCTTGCCCATACTTGGAGAGGAGGAGCCAGGTGTATTCTCTTTCTGTTATGCACTTGGTCAGGCTTTCTGAGCATGTGTAGGCGTGCCTTTGGTGTATTTGTATTTAACGCTCTTCATTTGTTTTTGTGGGTCTGGACTCTGTGTTAGGTAAACTAATAAACTTATTCATAAGGACCTCAGCATTTGAGACATATAAATATTTAAAAGAAATCATGGAAAAACAAGACTTATTTTCAAACATTAGTGCAGAGTGGCAGAAAAATACCCATTTCAATGAAATCATCTTTGTGCCAGTGACAATTTGATTATTCATTTATAAGACATGGGACAAAACATCACTGAACTTTTTCAATAACTTTTAGAAAAATCCATGTAGCATGTTTGAGTTTGATCCCCTGTTAATTGAATTATACAATAGGACTTTAATATCAAAAGTATATAAAAACTTATAGAAAGTCTTAATTTATTTAAAAGATTATGATGTGGCAGCACAGGAAGGCTAGCTCTATAGTATCAACAGTTATCAGCAGTATATTTCCCCTTACACTGAGTTAAAATTGGAAGGGGGAGGGGAAGGCAAGGCTATGTTAAAGCCAGGAGGTTGAATCATCTATTCTAAGGAAGTGAGTCAGTGACCATGAACCAAAACTTTCCTTTTTCTGAGGCTTTGACTTTGAGAACTTAACATTGAATTATTTTTAAAATCTTGCTCGCTATCAGTAAATTAAAAGTAGAGTTGGGTTTTTTTTAAGTATATTTTATTGATTATGCTATTACAGTTGTCCCAATTTTTCCCTTTTGCCTCCCTCCGCCTGGTACACCCCTTCCGTCCAGCAACCCTCCCCTTTAGTTCATGTCCATGGGTCATGCGTCATGCACATAAGTTCTTTGGCTTCTCCGTTTCCTATACTAGTCTTAACACCCCCCTCCCTATTTTGTACCTACCAATTATGCTTCTTAATCCCTATACCTTTTTCCCCATTCTACCCCTTCTCCCTCCTCCACGTGACCTCCATTCCTGTCATTCTGTTCCCGTTCTAGTTGTTTGCTTAGTTTGTCTTTGTTTTTGTTTTTTAGATTCAGTTGTTGATAGTTGTGAGTTTGTTGTCATTTTACTGTTCATAGTTTTGATCTTCTTTTTCTTAAATAAGTCCCTTTAACATTTCATATAATAAGGTCTTGGTGATGATGAACTCCTTTAGCTTTACCTTGCCTGGGAAGCACTTTATCTGTCCTCCATTTCTAAATGATAGTTTTGCTGGATAGAGTAATCTTGTTTGTAGGTCCTTGCCTTCCATCACTTAGAATATTTCTTGCCAGTCCCTTCTGGCCTGCAAATTTTCTTTTGAGAAATCAGCTGATAGTCTCATGGGAACTCCCTTATAGGTCACTCTGTTCTTTTTTATTGCAGCTTTTAGGATTCTCTCTTTATCTTTAACCTTTGTCATTTCAATTATGATGTGTCTTGGGATGGTCCTCTTTGGGTCCAACTTGTTTGGGACTCTCTGTGCTTCCTGGACTTGTACATCTATTTCCTTTGCCAAATTAGGGAAGTTTTCTTTCATTACTTTTTCAAATAAGTTTTCAAATTCTTGCTCTTTCTTTTCTCCTTCTGGCACCCCTATAATTTAGATGTTGGTACTTTTGGAGATGTCTCAGAGTCTCCTTATTCTCTCCTCATTTTTTAAAATTCTTGTTTCTTTATTCTATACTGGTTGTCTGTTTATTTCTTCCTTATGTTCCAAATCGTTGATTTGAACCTTGGCTTTCTTCCTTTCACTGTTGGTTCCTGGTGCATTTTTCTTTATTTCACTTGGTGTAGCCTTCATTTCTTCCCTCTTGCTTTTGCTGTACTCATTGAGCTCTCTGAGTACCCTTATTACCAGTGTTTTGAACTCTGCATCTGATAGGTTAGCTATCTCTGTTTTGTTTAGTTCTTTTTCTGGAGTTTTGATCTGTTCTTTCATTTAGGCCATATTTCTTTGTCTCTTCGATTTGGCAGCCTCCCTGTGTTTGTTCCTGTGTATTAGGTAGAGCTGCTTTGACTCCCTGTCTTGGTTCATCTGTTACATTGTAAAGGGTGGAACCTTAGATATTTGCCAGAGTGGGGCAGCCTGCTTTACCGCTTTGTGGTGCTGTATGTGGGGGAGGGGTCAGAGAGGGTACAATGCTGATTGCTCGGCCCTCCCCCTGTTTCCAGTCACTTCACCCCCTTCCCATATGTGACTGGAACCCCTCTAGCTGTTGTCCTAGTGGTAGTTCCCAGAGTAGGTGGCTTTGCATATGTTCTAGGACCATGGGGGCCCTTTAAATGGACTCTCCTGACAGACTGGCATTTTCTTTCACCACCTCAATCCTCACTGTTTTTTATAGCCAGAAGTTATGAGGCTTTATTTTTCCAGTGCTAAAAACCTGGGCTGGACATTCTGGCCTGGGGCTGGGGTCTCTCACTCTCCAGATGTCCCTCCCAGTTTTTATCTGCCACATCTAAATGTGGGACTGCCCATTCCACTGGCAACCACTAGCACCTCTGCCTTGCCACCGCCTCTGCTTTGCAGCTGCCACCACATTGTGTTCTCTTTACCCTGGCTCCCCATCTCCACCTCTCCTACCCACCTTAATGAATATTTATTTCTTCTTTAAATCCTTAGTTGTCAGGCTTTCATACAGTTTGATATTCTGGCAATTCTGGTTGTTCTCTGTTTTGAGGTTAGTTGTGATCCTTCTTTGGTTGTGCGAGGAGGCAAAGTGTGTCTACCTATGCCTCCATTTTGGCAGGAAGTCCAGATTATTTTGTTTGTTTGCTTTTTAGAAATCTTTTAATATTAATATTTGGGATTCATTCATCCTTTCAACAAATATTTAGTAGAAAAATAGGGATATTAAAAATAGTTATATATTTCAAACTAAGAAAATATGTAGTGATTTGATAATAAGACATTATATCAGTATCTTTGTGTATATATTTAGCTCTAGGTAACTAATAGTAATTCTTAATCAGCTTTTAAAGCAAGACTTTTGAGGTTAATAACTGATGACAATTTATAGACTTACTACAAACCTGGGGTGCTGGTAGCTATTGACACATCATATCTCTATTTGATACATTTGAGCTTTTTCCTAAACCATGAATTGCTTCTTAGGAACCTTGAGTCCTTAACTGAAATGAATACCTTGCATCATGACTTATTTTTGAAACATAAAAAATCTGAACCATGGTTATCAGGTTTGAGGGTAAACATAGGTAGGTATCTCAAAGTAAACCCTAGTACTATTACATGAAAAATTTTCAGCTTTTATGGCTGATTGCTTACCTTTATGATTTGAACTCCTTTTATAAAATTGGATAGCACTTTTAATTTTCTCCAACATGTGAATGATTCTTGAGAGTAAATGCATTTCACACAAGAACCTAGTATTTAGAAACCTACTTGAAGAATCTTACATTTAAAAAAATTTTTTTTGTCATTGAGACACACTTGAATTATACAACAAAACATTTTTTTTTTACTTAGTGTAATAATATGGTAGTGATATCTTGAAGAAAATATTTTAAGTAAATGGTGATAGGTACTCTTTTATTTGTTGGCTGTCTCATTGAATAGAGTATAGCTTTTAGACTAGCATGACAAATTTTCTCAATTATATCCTGGGTAACTAATCTGATTAGTATGTTTGCCAGGGCTATTGTTTCCATATGCTTAGACATGTTAATTTTTCTCCTTTCAACTTGTGGTGATTTCGAGGCTGTTTTGTTTTTTTCTTGCTGCATGTTCCATCCTAATAAAACCTAAAGTATGTTGCCTACTGATACACCTCAGAGTCCATGTTGCTTTGCTAAGCATCAAACTAGTAACATAGAAAATTGTGAGACATTTGGATTCCGGATTACAGTGTTAGAAATACTAGAGGAATTAGGATCTGGTAACGTGCTGTGTGATGTTGTGAATGTCATTCACAGCATGGAGGGAAGGCTGAGGATGGAAGAGATCCCCCTTTCCTCAAATAGGTTACATAAGACACTTTCTACCTTTTATCAGGCACTTTTAATTCCATGCCTGACATTATTGATTTGGGGAAAGATCATGGGGTTTTGAGTCAGAGAGACCTAGGTTTGAATCCCAGCCCTGCTAACTCAATAGCTAAATGATACTGAAATGTTTATCTCTTTGTATGTTTCCTTTTTAAAAAATGGGAATTGTAATGTTCACACATGATGTTCACCTAGTAGTAACTTAGGAAAAATTCTCTAGCATAACATCTGGCATGGTAAGTACGCAGTAGAAGTTAGTTCCATTTTCCTTCTTCCATCTAGTTTAATCATTAAAAGAATAAAGCAGAAATAAAACTCAAGAATTATAGTTAGCATTATTAAAATATTTAAAAATCAAATTATATGACTAGGATTTGTATTAAAATAACCTGGAAGTGGGATTATAGATCAAACAATATTGACCATGAATTGATCATTGTTGAAGTTGAGTGAATGGATGTATGGGTATTCATTTGCATGTTTGAAATTATCTATAATAAAAAGTTTTTAAAAATTATGCTATAAGTAAAAAGCTATTCAGTGAACAAAGATTTTCTCAAAAGAATGAGGAGCCAACTATTTGTTGCACTGTACCTTTTTAAAAATGATGATTGAGAACAGTCATTACTGGTCTATGAACGGCAGTAGTTTTTTTCCTTCAACTGTATAAAATTCGTAGTCACCAATTCTTTGACTAAGAGGGAGGAATGTCAAGAGGGAAGCTGAAAAAATCCTGGAGAGGTTTAAATGCTTTTGTCTAATTACCTGAGTTGCTCCTCAGGGTGGAGGTTCTGTGGCATGACTCCCAGCCAACATAATTTTCAGCTGGAAAAGAGAGCTTTTGGGCCAGAAGCACATTAACCAAAATAACCACTATGACACTGGAACCAGCTTTATATACAAACAATTACTCTGTTATCTCAGGATAAAAATGGAGATCTACCAAGGTTTCCTCTTCTGAGCCATATTAATTTTCTAAGATTGAATTTGTACTGAAAAAATTGAAAAAATTCCAGAGAGTGACCTAACGTTGATCATTTACTCATAAGGATGTGGCTATTTCCATATAGCACTGAGATGCACAAGGAAAAAAAAGCATGACTTTCTTGTGTTTAATGATTGATTAAAGGCTTATTGATTGTAAAAAACTAAAGATCTAATTTTTTTAGTTATAAATATTATTATTTTTGTTATTATTAGGTTCCACAGTGGTATATTTTTAATTTCAAGGTATATTTTATTTTTTTAACATATCAAACTCTATTGTATTTTTTCCATTATCGTTTATCTCCCTATACCCTCTTCTACCATCCACCCCCTCTCTCCCTCAATCACTACACTGTTGTCCATGTCCATGAGTTCTTTTTCTTCTTTTTTTCTTGACCCTTTTACCCCCCAACACCCGCACCACCCCCCACCCAAAGCTGTTAGCCTGCTCTCTATCTATGACTTTGTCTCTATTTTTCTTGTTAGTTCAGTTTGTTCATTAGATTCCTCATATGAGTGAAATCGTATGGTACTTGTTTTTCTCTGACTGACTGGTTTCACTTAGTATATTGTTCTCCAGGCCCATCCATGCTGTCACAAAGGGTAAAATTTTCTTCCATTGTGTAAATGTACCATTGCTTTTTTATCCACTCATCTGCTTATCCGAAGCTAAAGATCTACTTTTCAAAAGTTCTTGCAAATCTCATTGGAGCCAATTCTGGAGACTAATGTATTTGAGAAATGTTCCTGGAAGAAAGAATTGCCATTGATATATTTAAACAATTAGCATTCATAATATAAGAACATAATTAGGTTAATGTGCTTTGTATTTCAATCAAGCTTGATGTTCTTAATCATTAATTAAAGATTTATTTTTATTTTTTCAATTATATATTATTGTTTATGCTATTACGGTTGTCCCAAATTTTCCCCCCTTTTCCCCATCCACTCAGTGCCCACACACTGCATCAGGCAAACCCCACCCCATTGTCCATGTCCATGGGTCCTGCACATATGTACTTTGGCTACTCTATTTCCTATGCTGTACCTTACATTCCCGTGACTGTTCTGTAACTACCAATTTGCACTTCCTAATTCCTTCACTTTTTTCCCTTGTCCCCCTAACTCCCCTCCCATTTGGCTAGCATCAAAATATTTTCTGTATCTATGATTCTGTTTCTGTTATGTTTGTGTTGTGTGTTTATTTTGTTTTTAGATTCAGTTGTTGATAGATATGTATTTATTGCCGTTTTATTGTTCATATTTTTGATCTTCTTCATCTTAAAGAAGACCCTTTAACATTTCATATAATACTGGCTTAGTGATGATGAACTCCTTTAGCTTTTTCTTGTCTGGGAAACTCTATCTGTCCTTCGATTCCAAATGATAGTTTTGCTGCATAGAGTAATCTTGGTTGTAGGTCCTTGCTTTTCATCACTGAATATTTCTTGCCAATCCCTTCTAGCCTGCAAAATTTCTTTTGGGAAATCAGCCGACAGTCTTATGGGAGCTTCCTTGTAGGTAACTAGCTTCTTTTTTCTTGCTACTTTTAAGATTCTCTCTTTGTATTGAATTTTTGGCATTTTAATTATGATGTATCTTGGAGTGGGCCTCTTTGCATCCATCTTGTTTTGGACTCTCTGGGCTTCCTGGACTTGCATGTCTATTTTCTTCACCAAGTTAAAGAAGGTTCCTTTCATTATTGTTTCAAATAGGTTTCCAATTTCTTTAATTAAAGATTTATTTTTTAAGAACAAAATTAGAAGTCAAGTGTCAGTTTAGCAGGAGTAGGGATTTTCA
Source organism: Mormoops blainvillei (assembly GCA_004026545.1). Classification (NCBI taxonomy): domain Eukaryota; kingdom Metazoa; phylum Chordata; class Mammalia; order Chiroptera; family Mormoopidae; genus Mormoops; species Mormoops blainvillei. The sequence goes on from PVJD01003904.1 coordinate 125,633, forward strand.
CTTTCCTGTTCTGCATTTATAAAGTAATTATTTATTTCTATTAAAGATTTTTTATATGAGTTTATTTGAGAGAAACTGATGACATATGCTGCAAGCAAGATCTCAAATGCTCTAATTGTTTATTTCTTATACTTTCCCCAAGAATGTTGGTACCTTACCATATCATGATAAATTGATTTTTAAGTAACTTTTCATTAAAGTCTCAATTTAAGAATTATGATCATTCAACACTGACACCTGCTTGTAAAATATTACTATGAAAGAGGTAAAGCAAAGAGCTGTGGTCACCCAAAGTGTTGATTTAATTCTAAGAGGGTTGGGGCATAGTGAGGAAGGGAGCAGGATAGGGACGGAAGACATCTGGAAAGGGAGCAACATTGAAAATTTACTGTTGAGGGTACCAAGTCCTTTTATGTATTTATTTGTCTTGCAGAACTACTTTAAGTTACTTGAAGTTAGCAGCAGTTGCTCCAGAGTCAGACTCTCTAAGGTCCCATCCTGGGACCTAACAGCATTTACTACAATGAGACCTAGGGCAAAGATTGCAGAGGGCATAGTTATACTAAAAATTAATCATTTAAAAAAATCTGAAATTCAGATTTAACTGACAACCCTACCACAGGACATTAAGTTAGTAAAAGCTTAGAAATTACCTAGAACTGTGCTGATACGTGTAAATGCTCAGCGAATGTTAGTCTTTATTTTTGAAATTATCCTATGTTGTAAATGATGGAAAACTCAGATTAAATAGTTTTCATTTTATTCCATAGATTAAAAAACAGCTTATCTGGATTGTAAAATGCTGCAGCTGCTTTAGAAAAAGAGTTTGGCAGTTCCTCAACATGGTAAACATAGAGTTACCATATGACCTGGTAACTAAATCCAGCCCAACTCTAGGGCAGCAGACTAAATCAGGGTGTAAGCATGGGGAGGTGGGGAACGCCAGGCCCACCTTAGGATGGCTGCCATAGCATGGAATGGTTTTCTGTCCAAATCAGGATGGAGGATACTTCAGTATCCTCTGAGGAGTTGCGCATCTCTTTTGAGAGGGAAAGCAAAGGTTAATATACATTAAATTTAACAACTTAGAACTTTCTTTTGAGTTACAGTGAAGAACTAAAAGCTTATAGGATAACTTAAACATATTGCTATTGAAGAGCTGAAACTCTCCCTTTAACTGATACAAGTTGAGTATCTTAATTGTTGGCTTTCCTAGACTCTGTAAGCTTCTGCAAAAAGCCATAATGGGTGGAAAATGTGTACCTACATATCTTCATTGACTTTTTACTAGATACATATTTGAACTACCAAGTGAATGTTAATTTCTGTGAATAAAGACTCATGTGTCGCCCTGGTTGGTGTGTCACTGGTTCGATTCCCAGTCAGGGTACATACCTGGGCCGTGGGCCAGATCTCCAGTTGGGAGCATGCAAGAAGCAACCAATCAATGTACCTCTCACACAATGATCTTTTTCTCCCTCTCTTTCTCCCTCCCTTCCCCTCTCTCTAAAAATAAATAAATAAAACCTTTTTTAAAAAAAGCTCATGAACTTATTGACTATAAGGGTATGTTATTGTTTAAGAATATATAGTGATTGTGCCATGTACATCAATTTGGGATATTTTTTGCAGCAAAAAAAACAACAACAAACAAATGAAAAGATAGGCATCTGGAGCCTAAACAATTGGGCTTTATTGTCTCACATAGTTTATGTGCAGAGGTAGGCAGTCCTGGCCTGATGTGGCCTTGGGATGTAATCAAGGACCCAGTTATCTGTGTTTTATCACATTGTAATCCTTAGCATGCTGACATGTTGATTTGTGATCCCACTATGGCATCTGCCGTTCTGGGTACCTGTGCCCACGTTTAAGGCAGGAAGGAGAAGGGAGCAGTACCGGTGGCCAGAGCTGTGTCATGTGGCCTCCCCTAGTTCCAAAGGAAGCTCAGAAAAAGAAAAAAGCACTGAAATTTTCCAGCCTCTCCAGTAGAAGAAGACAAGGATGAAAGGGGTTGAAAATGGGTTTTGAATTAGTTCTATTGGAAAGAATCATGGTAAAAAAAAATTGAGAAATACAGCTTTAAATGTCAACAGGATTTGGGTAAGCTAAAAGGAGGAAATTACAGATTAGGAGTACAACATGAACTCAGGATGGAGTGAACACTATGGGTTGGTCCACAGGACACTGAGGAGCCTAGTCCTATTACATGGAGAATAATGGTGAGAAGTGATGGAAACTGAGTGTGGGGCTTAGGTTGGCTTAGAAATTGATAGGGCCCTGTTAACCTGTTTTGAGCAGGGGAATAATATATAACGAAAGGGATGAGAAATATTTAGCTATATGGATTACAAGGACGTGAGCTGGGAGGCAAGGAATCCAAGAAACTACTGTGGTAATGCAGTTGTGAAAACCCAATTATTAAGATTGAACGGTATGTAATTCCAATATTCAACCATTTTTTGACCTACGATATCATTAGATTCTTTCATGGTTGAGACAATGGTAAGGTGGTCAAATGAAAAAGTTTGGTAAGTAAATGAAGGTCAAGGACACAGATTTTCTGAGATTAGAGTATTGCAGAAAAATTTGAATATCTAGATAAAAGTAGATACTTCTCATTCTACATTTCCTGGATGGTTTTGTTCCCTTTCTGTGCTGAAGCTCCTAAACTCCACACATATATCCAACAGCTCACAGGACATTTGCCCTCTGATATCCCAGTAGACTCTTTCAACTCACCATGTCAGATATCATTTTCCTTCCTTCCCTTTGCCTCATCTCTCTCATATTTGCCTTTTTATCTCATTTCATGATATCAACATCCAGCTAGCTCACTGTGCTAAACACGTTGAACTTGTCTTTGATTGATCCCTCTCTTTACCCCCTACATTCTTTTGCTCACAGATCTCACCAATTCTGCCTCTTGAATCCATCCTTCCCCTACATCTCCCATTGCCACTCTCTTAGTTTAGGCTCCACCACTTCTCACCTGGATTACTGAAATGCCTTTTACTGCTTAGGTCTTAGCAGGAAAACATCCAAATTGCTTCCAAAAGGATCATTTTAAAATATAAATATGACCTTGTGTCTGCTTGCTTAGCCGTTTTTAATGGTTTTTAGTATGAAATGAGTAAAGGAAAAAAAAAAGTATTACCAGGGCTTAGAAGAACTGCCCACATCACTCACTATATTTCCATCCAGAGTTCCTTGCACCACTTTGAGCTCCTCCAAGTTCCCTCACATATCCTTTTGCAAATATACTATGCTGTCATAATTCCATGCTTTTGCACTTATTGTTCCCTTGGTCTGAAACTGTCATGTCCACTGTTGAATTTTTTTGCCATCTTTTGTCATCTTCTCCTATGAAGATTTCTCTGATGTCAGTCACATCCTTTTTTCTGCTAACATGGTAAGTTTTCCTTTACCTGTAGAGAGCATTTATCACATTATATTGTCGATACTCAACTGTTTTTCTCGGGCTCATGGACAATGCGTTCTTGGTGTGTCCTGGTGTCTAGTGTAGTACCCGGTTCATAGCTGGTGCTCAATATATATTTGCTAGGTGCATTGTCATGCATGTGGTCAAGTTGTCCCCAGAAGAAAGACTAGGACAGGGGAGCAAGGACTGACCCAGGGAATGCTCATAATTAGAGGATGGAGAAAAAACAACAGGGGATTCATCAATGAGATTAGGCAAGAATCATTTGCTGTGTTATGGAATACTGTACATATGAAGTATGCCGATATGTTAAGCTAATGATATGTTTGTTGGCTTAGCTTTGTCTCCAGGTTATATCCAGTTGAGCTAAAGCAGAACTTTTCCTTGTTACTTTGATTTTTAGTTTCAAAACAAGTACTGTCATATTTTCTTAAATGAACACAACCTATAGGTTTTTATATTGAAGTACAAATTAATTTTAATTTAGTGAGGAGGCATACAGAGGGAAAATGTCTGAATCTAAATATCCTTTCTAGGGGTAAGTTCTTTCCTAGCTGGCACAGCCCCTTCGTCATGTTTGAAATCATACACACTTTCTGGGGATGTTATTGCCCATGCTCCGCCTTGGCCACCTGACTATACTCAGCTCTCAGGGAGTAAAAGTGAGCACCAATCTCTTCCTATACTTACCAACTACCAAAGTGACATTATCATATAAAATCTAACTCTAGGCAAAACAGACAACTATGCTTCACATATTAATTTTCAATCGTTTATAACCAAGTGCTTAGATTCTGCTATATGTAAAATCTTTGACTTTTCTTGTGTGATATAATGGTCTGTTGATTAACACAAATATGTAAATTAAAATACCTCCTACATAGAGTTTACATTAGTCTTCCCATCTACCTGTTATTCAGGTGATTGCTATGTTCACATATTCTCCCTCTTTTTAAAAGATTTTATTTATTTGCTTTTAGAGAGAGGGGAAGCGAGGAGAAAGAGAAGGAGAAAAACATCAATGTGCAAGAGATACACAGATCAGTTGCCTCTCACTTGCCCCCAGCTGGGGACCTGGGCCACCACCCAAGCATGTGTCCTGACTGGGAATGGAACCGGTGACCTCTCGATTAGCAGGCTGGCACTCAGTCCATTGAGCCACACCAACCAGGGCTCATATAGTCTCTTCTATGTTTCTTTCTTTCTTTTTTTTTTTTTTTACTTCCTTCTGACCTTGACTGCTAGGACTCTATAAACTCTGTTCCTCTTGGGTTTGTGTCATATATGTTCAATTTTTTCCTAATTTAATTTTCCAAATCACAGTCTCAATGAACTACTTCTCCTTGCACTAATCTATCTTTCTACCAACATCTGCTTTTGATCAACTCCCAAGTTACTCACTCTGGTGGAACTAGCCTATGTGTCCATCATTATGAAAATGGGTAAATATACTGTGGTATAGCAGAATACAACTCAGCAATAAATTTAACAAATTACTGATACAATCAAACAATATGGATGAATCTCTAAAATACTATGCTGAGCAAAAGAAACCTTCTACAAAAGAGTATATTCTTTATGATTCCATTTATATGAAATTCTAGAGCAAACAAAACTAATGTATGGTGGAAAAAAAACTGAATGAGTGATAGCCTCTAAGGGCTTGGAAATGTGAATTAACTGGGAAGGGGCATGAGACAGCTTTAGGGGTAATGGTAATATTTTATGTTTTCATAGGGATTTGTATTCCACAGGCATATGTATTTGTTAAAACAGTAACTATATGCATTTGTCAAAACACTGCAAACATTAAAGTATGTACTCATTGTATATAAATATTACATAAAGATTATGAACAAATACTGAATTCTAGCTTAATAATAGGCAAGAAGTATGTAGGGGAAAGTGTACAAATGGCTGTAATGTTCTTTGAAATGCATCAAAAATTAAAATGGGTTGATGATGGCCCTGGCCAGGTAGCCCAGTTAGTTAGAGCATCATCCCTGATATGCCAAGGTTGCAGGTCTGATCCCCGATTAGGGAACATGCAAGAATCAATCAATGAATGCATAAATAAGTGGAACAACAAATTGATGTTCTCCCTCTCTCTCCCCCATCTCTCTCTCTCTCTCTCTTTCTCAAAATCAATAAATAAAAAAAGAAAAGAAAATGAACTGATGATTATGGAAGACGAATAGCATGTAAACTGTAATAAAATGGCAATGGTTGAATTAGGGCAGTAGGTATACAAGTGTTCATCACAAAATTCTTTCAACTTTGCTGTTTAAAATTTTTCATAATGAGATATTATGAAAAATAATTTTTTTCATAAAATAGGGTTAGGACTTCCAGCCAAGATGGAGGCATAGGTAGATACACTTTACCTCCTCATGCAACCAAAAGAAGGACAACAAATTTAGAAACAGAAAACAACCAGAACTGCCAGAAAATCAAACTGTATGGAAGTTCAACAACCAAAGAGTTAAAGAAGAGAGACAGGGCCACAAAGCAGTGCATGGGTTGTCCTGCCCTGAGGAATACCTAAGGCTCCACCCCTTATAACATAACAGGCACTCCAGAGACAAAAAAATATGGCCCAAATGAAAAACAGATCAAAGCTCCAAGAATAGAACTAAGTGATGAAGAGATAGCCAACCTATCAGATGCAGAGTTCAAAACACTGGTAATCTGGATGCTCACAAAAATGGTTGAGAATGGTCACAAAATAAAGGGAAAAGTGAAGGCTATGCCAAGTGAAATAAATAAAAATACACAGGGAACCAACAGTGCAGGGAAGGAAACTGGGACTCGAATCAATGATTTGGAGCAGAAGGAAGAAATAAACATTCAACCAGAACAGAATAAAGAAACAAGAATTCAGAAAAATGAGGAGAGGCTGAGAAACCTCCAGGACAACTTTAAATGTTCCAATATCCAATCATAGGGGTACCAGGAGGAGGAGAGGAAGAGCAAGACATTGAAAACTTCTTTGAAAAAATAATGAAGGAGAACTTCCTCAATCTGGCAAAGGAAATAGATTTCCAGGAAGTCCAGGAAGCTCAGAGAGTCCCAAAGAAGTTGGGCCCAAGGAAGCACACACCAAGGCACATCATAGTTACATTAGCCAAGATTAAAGATAAGGAGAAAATATTCAAAGCAACAAGAGAAAAGGAGACAGTTACCTACCAAGGAGTTCCCATAAGACTGTTGGCTGATTTCTCAAAAGAAACATTATAGTCAAGGAGGGACTGGAAAGAAATATACAAAGTCATGAAAGGCAAGGACCTACATCCAAGATTACTCTATCCAGCAAAGCTATCATTGAGAATGGAAGGGCAGATAAAGTGCTTCCCAGATAAGGTAAAGTTAAAGGAGTTCATCATCACCAAGCCCTTATTATATGAAATGTTAAAGGGACTTATTTAAGGAAAAGAAGATGATAAAAAACATGAACAGTAAAACGACAACAAACTCAACTATCAACAACTGAACCTAAAAACAAAACAAAAAAAACAAACAGAGCAAACAACTAGAACAGGAACAGAATCACAGAAATGGAGATCACATGGAGGGTTATCAGTGGGGAGCGGGATGGGATAGGAGGGGGAAAAAGGTACAGGGACTAAGAAGCATAAATGTTAAGTACAAAACAGACGGGGGAGGTTAAGAATAGTATAGGAAATGGAGACGCCAAAGAACTTATATGTACGACCCATGGACATAAACTAGGGGGGTGGAATGCTGATGGGAGGGGGAGTTGCAGGGTGGAGGTGAATAAAGGGGAGAAAAAATGGGAAACTGTAACAGCATAATCAATAAATATATATTTTTAAAAATTTTAAAAATAAAAAGAAAATATTATGAAAAAAATGTAAGATATTGAGGGAAAATTCCCTGAGACTTTCTTTAATTTGCTTTGGCTGGATGTTGCCTTTACTATTAATATCTCACATAAATGTTTAATCATTTCTTCTCAGGGGAAAGTTATGTCACACTTCTACCAATTTATGTAATGTCTAATTTAAACAATTTCACAGGTTTAATGGTCTTCAATTTAGATATAACTCACTTCGAAATTTAGGTGAATGGTGACATATTTTGATACATTTTGCTTTGATGTACCTTGTTTGTAGAGGGATAGTCCCAGAGATATTGTGTATGGCACCAGACTTGTACCCAACACAGGATTCAGGCTTTTGCACATCTCTGGTGATCTCAAAATAAACTCAGCTTTAGTGACTTTTTAAAAATGGTACAGCCACTTTTATTATTATTATAATTATATTATTATTTTTTAAATTTTCAATCCTCACCCAAGGATATGTTTATTAATTTTAGAGAAAGGGAAAGGAAGGAAGAGCAAGGGGGGTGGGGAGAGAGAGAGAGAGAGAGAGAGTGAGAAACATCCATGTGAGAGAGAAATATCCATTGGCTGCTTCCTGTAAGCGCCCAACCAGGGATCGAACACGCAGCCTATGTATGTGCCCTGACTGGAGTTCAAACCTGCAACTTTTTGGCATACAGGACAATGATTCAACCAACTGAGCCACCCATCCAGGGCAGCTTCAGTAACTTTTTAAAAATTGAGAAATGCGCCTGTTACGTTAGCAGAAGACCTGGTAAATCTATAATGCTGGTGTCAAAACACATCTCACCTTCTAGCTTGCCCTCTTTTCACTTAACTAGGTTGTAATTCAATAGCCCAACAGACCAAGAGTGTGGGCTGTGGGATATCTTTATCCTAGAAAAGGCTAAGTTAAGCCAGGACTATTCAAGTTTGTTCCCTATCTGACGTTTTGTGTAGATTTAGCACATAATGACTGCCAAGGTCAGCAAACAGAGGAAGATTAGTCAGTTGGGATGGCTGAGGTACCTATCAACTGGGTCTGGGAGGAAATGGAGGGTGGATAAGAGAAACCAGCTGATAAGATGGTGTAAGGCAGACTCTTCCCTAAATCAAATTGTTATGGCTACTTTCGAGAAGAAAAGTAGCTAATGAAAATCATATACCTCTAAGCAGGTGGACTTTGCCAAAAAAAGAAACCTTTGAGTGACTGAGGTGTAATGCTTAATAGAGATATGCTTTAAATTTCAGGTAGTGCACTGTCTGATTTTAAATATTTAAAAAACCTCACAAACCACAAGTATTTTATTTTTCATAAATAGGCCTTTGTGTTGCTCACCACTAGCTTATGCTTTGGGCTTATTCCAAAAGTTTCCATTCTCATTCTCTCATAGTCTCTCTCGCTCGCTCTCGCTCTCTCTCCGCCCCCCCCCCCCCCCCCCCCCCCCCCCCCCCCCCCCCCCCCCCCCCCCCCCCCCCCCCCCCCCCCCCCCCGCCCCTGTCTCCCGTCCCCCCTTCACTGAGCGCCTACTATAGGCCAGGCGCCAATCCAGGTGCTGGGAATGCGGTGGTGCCCAAACAGACCGAATCTTGCTGGTCTGGAGTTTATAATTGAATGAGGGAAGACAGTGAATAAGAAAATGAATAAATGGATTTTTTGGAGCAGTGAGATGCTTCCATTGAATGGTCATGGGAAGTCTTTCAGAGGAGGTACCATTTGAACTCAGATCCAGACATGCAGAAGGACTCAGCCTTGGGGAGATCTGGGAGCAAAGTTTAATGAGGACACTGCAAGTGTAAAGACCTGAGTGGAGAGAAGAGCCAGCAGGTCTCCACTGTGGAGGATTCTGGCTTTGGGATTGGGAGAGAATTTTTGTCACATTAAGGAAATATTCATCTAGGGTTTCTATATTAGTGAGAGTTTTTGATCACGAAGTGATAGTGCATTTTTGTCAAATCCTTTTATAGCATCTGTAGAGATGATTATATACATGACTTTTCTACCGAGATTTATTAATACCGTAAGTTATATTAATAGACTTTTTAATAATAAACCAAACTTGCATCCCAGGAGGAAACCCATCTGGGGATTATAATTTTAATGCGATGTTGGATTCTGTTTGCTGACTCAGTTTAGGCTCCTTGGCATTGATAACCGTTAGTGATGTAGGTCTGTAGCTTTTCTAAGTGTGTGTAATATCTTTGTCATATTTTGGTGTCTGTTATATTCACTGAAATTATTATAAGGTAACACTATTAATAATATTATAAATTAAATATATTTACTATAAATATGTAATTATAATATAAATTATTATACAAAGTAATACTATTAATAATAAGAATTTAATTTGTAAATTATTAATAATTAGTAATTCCCTATATTTTTTAATGCAAGGGATCAGTTTAAATAGAATTGCAATTTTATTTTGTGGCTCTCACCCTTCGGCTACATCTGAAATTACCTGGGGAGTTCTCTTAAAAACTATTGACACCTCCCAGAGATGCTGATTTAATTGGTCTGGGGCACACCTGGGGTCCTATATTTTTCAGGAGCTTCCAAGGTAATGGTAATGTCATGGGAAAGCTGAGGCCCACCGATTCGGTAAAATGTCCCCTGTGAAACCATCTGAGTGGTGAGCTTGCAAGGGAGAGCCGTCTGACCTCTTTCTCAGCTTCTACTCTAATTGGTCTGTTTAGATTTTCTGTGTTGGGAAGTTGAGTTAAATTATACTTTCTTAGTTAGTCATATCATCAATATTTTAAAATTTATTTGAAAGATTGAGCAAAGGCAGCTTTTAGGAGTGTTTTAATTTCTTCTGTACCTATGACAATTTTTTCTTGTTTTATTTATTTTGTGTATTCAAGATTTCTCTTTTTTCCTTCTTCATTTTTTAGATAAGCTCTTATTTGCCTTTTTCGTTTGTAAAACACCAGCTATTAGGATTTCTTTATACCCTTTCTCTGTTTTTTAATTCATTAATCTCTACTTTTACCTTTATTGCTTTGTTCCATTTTCCTTAGAAAAGAAACAAGAAAAATAAAAGCAACATATCGAGTGGTCAGAGATTAAAGTTTTCATTTTTTCTTTCCTATTTATTTAGATATAACTATTATTTAGAGCTAAGAGATTTCCTGGGACTGTTGTTTTAGTTGTACCCCAAGGTCTGATTTGTAGAGTTTTCATTATTGTTATATTTCACATGTTCTCAAATGTCAATTTTTATTTCCTCCTTGATCCAACAGTTGTCTATTAAGATATTAACCTTTAGTCAATATCCATTAATTTTCCATATGAACATTGATGAGATTATATTTCCTCTTTATTTTCCTTCCCTGTCTTTTACCACCTAATTTTATTTATATTATCTATCATCTATATTATATTATTATAAGACAGATTATATTATCCTTTTTAGTAACTGGTAATTATGTCCATATTCTCATTAATCAATTTCTCAGTTTGGAGAAATCTTTTGGCCCACAGCTATTAAAAAAATAAATAAATAAAGGAATCAGTATCCTACCTTTTTTTCACTCCCCTCTCAACTTTCTTATTCAACTTGCTTCACTTTGTCGAGGTTTACAGCGTTTTCATTCAGCTCTGTAACCACAGTCCTCACTTTTGTTTTAGTTCTAGCCTCACGACTAAATAGATTCAGTGCTCACAGGCCATTCTTTGCTGAAGCTTTTCTGTTTATGTCTTGAGGACTGCAGTTTGTCCTCTGGTAGATTCTTCAGCAAGAGCTCATGGAACAATATTTCCTCAGTGTTCGAATAATGCACGTGCAAAATCATTCATTGCCATTAGAAGTGAATGACAGCTTGGAATATAAACTTTCTTTCTGGGACAATTTTCTGGACATTGAGGAAATCCCTGTCTAATATTGATTGTTATCATGGAGAAATCTGAGGCCGACCTGATTTTTCTCCCTTGTAAACATCTTGATTCTTCCCTTCCCACACCTCCTTCCACCTTGGCTATTCAAAGAATTCTTTATTTTATTTATTTTTTAAAAAGATTTTATTTATTTATTTTCAGAGAGAAGGGAAGGGAGGAAGAGAGAGAGGGAGAGTAACATCCACCAGTTGCTTCTTGGCCTCTCCCACGCATCCCAGCTGGGGATCAGTCTGTAACCTGGGCATGTGCCCTGACCGGCAACATTTTGCTTTGTGGTATGATGCCCAAGCAACTGAGCCACACCAGCCAGGGTCTTTCTTTATTTTAAAATAGTCTTTTATCACCCTGGCTGAGGAACTCAGCTGGGTAGAACATTGTCCTGAACCACCAGGATTGTGGGTTCGATCCCTGGTCAGGGCACATACAAAAATCAATCCATGTTTTTCTCTTTCTAAAAATCAGTTATTAAAAAGCCTATATATTTTTTAAATAAAATAATCTTTATCTTCAAAGTTTAGTAAACTTATGGCCATTCTGGATCAAGATTTTTATGAAATATGGTATGTCAATTCAATTTGTAAATTTAAGCCTTCTTTTATCCCAGGAAAGTTTTCTTGAAATGTATTTTTAAATGTCTGTTCTCATCGGTTATTCACATTATCTTCCCAGTTTCTCTTATTTTCTGAATACTTAATCTTCTACTTCTGTTTTTATATTTATTTCTCTCTGAACATTTATATTGTCTTTATTTACATTTCATTTTGTACCTTTTGCTCATTTCTGAACCCTGTATTCCATACTGTATCTCTTTATGCTTGTCCTTCCTCCAGTTTTGCATGCATCTTTGCCAGGGTTTTATTTTCTTTCTTTTTCATTCATTTTTTTTTCCTGAGCCCTATCAATTTATGTTTCACCTTTTGCTATCTCATCTTCTGTTCTCTGAGTTGTTTCTTTGTTGCATGTTGGTTTTCTGGAAAGAATTACTTCGTTAAATTTCTTTAAAATTTAAGGCAAAAGGTGCGTTCAAAATTGTCACCTGCTCTGAGGTAACATTTTCATGGTGACTCTTCATCTGCATTTGTTTTTCTGTTTTTTATTTTTTTCGTTATACCTTTGTCGGTTCCTTTTTTATTTCTCATCTTTAAATGAGAAGAATTTTCCCTAGAGTAACTATTTATTTACAAGAGGTTTGTGTTGTGAGGGAGCCCAGGGTTTTGCATCTGAAATATGAGGTCTGTATGGAAAAAGTGCAACCATTGTTAATATAACAAGAATGGCTTGTTCGACATCCATGTAACCTGGCAGCCAAGGAGAGTGGACTGGAATGAGCTTGCGTGAACAATGACGACTTCACTGTACTAGTCAGTGCGGGTGGTAGATGTTATTTAGTGAGCATGTGTACTATGTGGCCATCGCATTGAAAATGAGTGAGTAGAGCAACAAATCTGCATCAGATTTTGTGTCGAGCTTGAACATTCCTCCTCAGAAACTATTTGGAAAATTCAGAAGGCCACACATATGGGCCACTGGTGACTGGCAGCGGTATCATGACAACGTGCCTGTTTAGGCATTGCATCTCGTGCAGAGTGTTTTGGTCAAACATCAAATCATCCAGTTGGCTCAACCCCTCTACAGCCCAGATTTAGTGCCCTGAGACTTCTGGCTTTTCCCAAAACTAAAATCACCTTTGAAAGGGCAGAGATTTCAGATTGTCGATAAGATTCAGGAAAATACAACAGGGCAGCTGATGGCAATTGGGAAAACTGTGTGAGGTTCCCAAGGTGCCTACTTTGAAGGGGACTGAGGCATCATTGTCTTATATACACTGTTTCTTGTATCTTCTTCAATAAATGTCTCTGTTTATCATATTACTTGGCTGGATACTTTTATTCTCCCTAGCCAGTGAAGATAGGCAGCTGCAGAGCTGTTCACAGTGTAGTCTCTTTTCTCTTCTGGTGCATATATGACTTACTGGGAATACGGCTTGTTTGTGGAATTCTAGTTTAGTCCCATCTCCTCTGCTATGCAAACCCAAACTAGATCCAGAGGAACTCACGCTACCAGCTGGACCGTCTGAATTAGCTGGGTAAGGCTGTTGGAACAAAGTACCAAACTAGTTGGCTTAAAACAATAGAACTCTATTCTCTCACAGCTCTGGAAGCTAGAAGTTTGATATCAAGGTATTGGTAGTGCTGGTTCCTTCTAGAGACTCTGAGGGAGAATCTGCTGCATGCCTCCATCCCAGTCTCTGGTGGCTGCTGGCAACCGTGGTGTTTCTTGGCTAGTAAATGCATCACTCCAATCTCTGTTCCCATCTTCGCATGGCATTCTCCTCTGTGTCTCATTGTCTAGATACCTGTCTTCTGATAAAGACGCCAGTCATTGCAGCAGGGCCCACCCTAATCCAGTATGACTTCATCTTACCTCAATTATATCTGTAAACTCTATTTCCAAATAAGGTCGTGTTAATAGATACTGGGGGTTAGAACTTCAACATATCTTTTGTGGGGGACGCAATTCAACCCATAATACCACCATAAGCCCAGTGTGGTACAAACAGAACCATTGATTTTTCACCTCAGTAGATGCCTTTACTGGTTGAACTATTAACCTCTTTCTGAGATATACAGCCTTGGGTGTCCTCCCTCAGCTTCCTTTCATGACTTTTTCTCCAACTCCACTGCTTTTTGTACCCCTTTCACTTTTTTTGTGGTTAAGAACCTCACCTGTTTTAAATATTTTATTGAATATGGGATTTGTATTTCTATCTCTTGCTTTCTTTTTTTTTTGGGCAGTTTCTGAGAGATGGCAGAAATGCCAATATTATGTGACATCTTCAGACTGAAAATGACTTGGGTTTCTCTCATTTTTTAGGGGTCAGTGACATACTGAATTGAACAAGAAAGGAATGGACAGGATTTTTAGTGCTCATTTAAGTAAAATAGTCTTCTAGCATTCTAGTCTCAGTCTAGTGTGCCAGTTCTACCAACACTGTCTCATAGGTTGAAGCTATTAACATTTACTTATATCAAGACTTAAACAAGTTGTATAAAGATTATATTGAACTTATATACAAGTGTATATGACAATTTGTGTCATACTTCTTTAATTATATGATAGTTAAGAAGTTAATATTTATTTTCCTCAGTATATAACAAGCCTGTGTTGTATCTTTATAACTATGTATTATTGAAAAAAAATTTTAAGTTTAAATTATTTTTGTTCTAGTTGACTCTATCTAAACATTTTAAGAAATCTAAAACTACCCTGTCAACTTAAGGAGTTCATTTCCAGGAATAACCATCACTTCTTATATATAGAAAATACTTAAAATATTCTTAGCCCCCAAATATTCCTGGAATCTGCTGATTTATTGAGACTTATTCTTCTAATACTTTCTACGATAGTCTGCTAAATACTTGATTCTGTTAAATGCTAATAACAGGCATGACTGTTCAAGTCTGCCCAAGCTTGTCAATTTTGAATTATTACCACTTCAGCTTCAGTGTGATTCTTCTGAATGGCAGAGTCAGCAGTTACATGCCGCTAAGGAATAGATGTACTCAACATACAGAGCTGCTCAGGATCACAGAACATACGAAGCAGCCCATTTTAACCACTTCCTTGCTCAGGACTATGAGAGGTAAAATGTAGTTCTATAAATGATTTTTGCCAAGGTTGGTATTTGGGGGTTGTCCACATTTTGAATAACAACATTCCTGAGCTACCATTAACCTAATCATGTGAACACCAATATAGCACAGTGTTTATGAATGCAGACTTGGGGCCCAGCTGCCTGGGTTCAAATCCTGGTTCTACAAACTTTCCAAGCTTGGGCAAGTTTCTTACCCCTTCTGCACCTCAGTTTCTTCATCTATAAAATTAGGCTGGTGTTGGAGTAAATGGGCTAATGTATGTAAAGCACTTTGAACTGTGCCTGGCCCACCTAACCAGTTAGGCGTGTTAGCTATCATGACACGCATTTTCTTCATTTACTCCCCGGACCCACAGCCAGAGCACCAGAGCAGCAACTACTGACTGACTACATCGAGAATTGCCGGCCAACTGATAGTAGCTGTTCAGAAACCATTGCTGGAACAAGTCACTGACGGGCGAAGTGGTGTTCAAAGGAGGGGACTCCAAGCTTGAATCCTCACCTCAACATCTGCCAGACAGGAAGCCGCATTCAAGAGATAAAGCACCTCAAATCTCCAAGAACAGTGTCTGGCATATGGGTGCTCTGTCGCCGTCAGTGGAGTCTGCATAGTTAATGACACTATTTCCGAGTGGGAATGTTTAAACCACTCATCCCAACTATAGAAAAGGAAGGACAAAGTGCTGACACCAAGGAAGGGATCATTTCTAATAAGAAGAAATCAATTTGTAACTCTGCAAGCAAATAAAAATTGCTGGCCCAGGAAATAAGTGTCTGGAAAAAAAAAAATGAACGAGATTAAGTAATGAGATTAAGTTACTGTATCTGGTCTGTTCTGTGAATATTTTAACTCTTGTGAGTAAAACTTTTCCATTCCTTTTCAGGAAGGACTTATAAATTTTTAACAATTAAAAGTTCTGGGCAAGGTGTTTGGTTTCCATTTCTGTCTGTGTGGAAAGGCTGAGGTATGGCGGTTGGAGCCATCCAGCCCCCGCATAGGCCCGACCTCCTCACAGGCCTCAACTTGCTATTCCTCATGAGATACTTCCATTTCCTTACGGGAAGACAAAGGCCTGTAAAGCTATATTGGTGCAGGTAACAGGAGGCCTGGAGATCAGATGGAAAATAAGAGCCCTGTTTAATAGGTCTGATGGTGCTATGAAAAGAACAAAGGCTTTGGAGTTACAGACTGAATTCGCAATCCAGGCTCCGGAACTAAACAGCTGGGTGATTTTAGGCCAAGTTACTTAACCCCTTGGAACTACATTTTTCCTATCTGGGAAATGGGGTTAATATTACCTTCTGAGGTTGTTGTGAGGATTAAAGATAATCTATGTAAAACACTAGGTACAAAGTCAGCCCTCAAATAATAGCATTTTTTCTCAATATTAACTGAAGACACAGTATCTGACCTGATTCTGTTTAAGCCAGCTTGGTAGTATTTCCTGTCTCCAGCAGTGAAGTGAAAAACAAGAAATAAGTCTATATAGATATAAATTCTATTCAAGGTCTCTATGCATTAGAAAATAATAAAGGATCTAAATTTTTAGAAAATCTTCTCTTTTATCAAATGATCAGAACAATATGGCCACTTGCTTATAATGAAACAAATGAGTTTTGATATTAGCTGAGTAGTGATATAAATAAAGTAAGACTTAGACTCTAAGGGTGGAAACTATCTTCTTTTGGATTCCCGGAAACAGCTGCTCTGGTGTGGCATACACAGGAAGTGCTGAAAGTTGCTTAAGTATTTTACTAAAGTGCATGTTTTACATATTTATATACACATGCATTCTTATCACTTATTTCTGTACCTTTGAGAATGAATCTTAAAAGAAAAAATGTAGTCAAGCAAAGCTTTTGCTAGGATTGTCAAGGTTAGAATTGAACATTGATTCATCCTTTGTCATTGTCAACAATTCCTAGTATCACACAAAATGAGCAAGCCTGAGTAGGCAAAATATGCAAAGGAAGTAAGCAAGAATGTAAACTGCAGTTCTATTAGTGCCTGGACCTCAGGTAATTTTTTCTACCTATTTTAATTTTCTTTAGTACACTTATTACTTTTATACTTTTAAATTCTGATCTTTTCCTTCTAATCATGGACATATAAGCATGCATATGTCTCTCCCCTACCCCTCTTCCACCCCAATAAATACACACCCTTTTGCAGATTCACTCTTGGCTAGGATGAAGCTAAAGTAAAACATTAAACATAGCATTGAAGGACTGAATGAATGGGTCCTTGTTTCATTTTTCTCTTGGGATTTAAGTACTGATGTGTCTGGACAAAGTCTAAAGAGGTTTGGTTCTTGTATATACAAGCTGACCTCATCCATCACTTTGTCCATAGGTTTAAAAAAAATTATATTTTATTGATTATGCTATTACAGTTGTCTCAGTTTTTGCCCCTTTGTCCCCCTTCACCAGCAGCCCCCATTCCCTCAGGCAATCCCCCCACCATTGTTCATGTGTATAAGTTCTTTGGCTACTCCATTTCCTATACTGTACTTTATATTCCAATGGCTATTTTGTCACTACTTATTTGTACTTCTTAGTCCCCTCACCTTTTCACCCATTTCTCCACATCTGCCTCCCATCTGGCAACCAACAAAATGCTCTCTGTATCTATGATAATGTCTCGGTATTTGTTTGCTTATTTTGTTTTATAGAGTCAATTGTTGATAAGTATGTATTTTTTGCCATTTTATTGTTCATAGTTTTGATCATCTTCTTTTTCTTAAATAAGTTCCTTTAACATTTCATATAAGAATGGTTTGGTGATGATGAATTCCTTTAGTTTTTCCTTGCCTGGGAAGCTCTTTCTCTGCCCTTTGATTCTAAATGCTATCTTTGCTGGGTAGAGCAGTCTTTGTTGTAGGTCTCTGCTTTTCGTAGCTTTGAATATTTCTTGACAATCCCTTCTAGCCTGCAAAGTTTCTTTTGAGAAATCAGCTGACAGTCTTATGGTAACTGCCCTGTAGGTCACTAACGTCTTTTCTCTTGCTGCTTTATGATTCTCTCTTTATCTTGAACCTTTGGCATTTTAATTATGAAATGTCTTGGAGTGGACCTCTTTGCATCCATCCTGCTTGGGACTCTCTGTGCTTCCTGGACTTGCATGTCTATTTCCTTCACCAAATTAGGGAAGTTTTCTTTCATGATTTTTTCAAATAGATTTCCGATTTCTTGCTCTTTCTCTTCTCCTTCTGACACTCCTGTGTTGAGAATGTTGGACCTCTTGAAGTTGTTCCAGAGGCTTCTTATACTATGTTTGGATTCTTTTTTCTTCTTGTTGTTCTGATTGGTTGTTTTTTGCTTCCTTATATTTCAAATCATTGATTTGATTCTCAGCTTCATCCACTCTACTGTTGTTTCCCTGTACATTTTTCTTTATTTCAATTAGTATATCCTTCATTTCTGACTGGATTTTTTTAAACTGTTGAGGTCCTCACTAAGTTCCTTGAACATCCTTATAACCAGTGTTTTGAACTCTGCATCTGATTGATTACTTATCTCCATTTTGTTTAGTTCTTTTTCTGGAGTTTTAGTCTGTTCTTTCATCTGGGCCATGTTTCTTTGTCTTATCATTTTGGCAGCCTGCCAGTGTATTAAGTGGAGATGCTTTGACTCCATGTCTTGGTAGTGTGGCCTAATGTAGTAGGTGTCCTTTAGGGTCTGGTGACACAGCCTCCCCTATCACCCAAGCTGGGTGCTTGAGGTTGCCCTTCATGTGGGCTGAGTATATGATCCTCTTGTAGTTGAGCCTTGGTTACTGTTGGTAGGCCAATGGAAGGGATTTACCCAGGCCAGTCAGCTGCAAGGACTCGCTGCAACCACTGACCACCAACCTCTCCCCTCTGCAGAGGATCAGCTGTGCAGGGGTAGGATGGTGGTGCTCCAGTGTGGTCTGTAGCTGTCCACCTGGTGCACTGGCCCTGGGGTTTACTGGATGATACAGGCTAAGGTCAGCCCCAACCTTTGTTTTGCCTGGGCTGTCCTGCCTGAGCTATAAAGCAATCTGAGATGGCTGTTACTTATGCTGGGCTTGGAGATTCCCAGGTGAAACCAAGCTGTGAATGTAGGCTGGCTGCAGCTAGTGCTGGGCCCAGGGCTCACTGAGGCCAGCTGTTGTTTGTTTAAGAGGATTAAGGAAGTTGTGAAGCATGAGCCAAGACCAGCCATTCACATGAAAAAGCGGCTTAGGTGGGCCCGTAAGTTGGGTGGGATGGAATCTCTGGGGATCTCCAAGGAGTGTCAGTGTTGGACAGGTTGATGGAATCTCAGCTATGGCACAAACTTGCTGGCTCTGTCAGGGGAGGGTTTAGAAAAGGGACAATTGCCTCTGCTCACCTTGGTACCAGACACTTCAGTGTCTCCCTGTATGCCACTGGTGCCTTTCAAGCTTCTCACCCAGTCCTGGAGCTCAGAGGGAGTGAATCTGAGTAGGTGAGTCCATGTGTAGATCCTTTAAGATGAACTGCTTGGGACTCCAGCAGTTTCTTCCACTAAATCAATCCCCACTGGTTTTTGCAGCCAAAAGTTGTGGGGACTTATATTCTTGGCACTGGAACCCTGTGTTGTGGGGCCTGGTATGGGGCTTGGTCTCCTCGCTCCCGAGATACTCCTGAATTTTTATCCACTAAACATGGGTGTAGGGCCAACCTGTTTTGCATGTCTGCTCCTCCTACGAGTCTGAATGGATGTGATTTCTTTAATTCCATAGTTGTCAGACTTCCATTCAACTCGATTTCTGATGGCTCTGAGTGATGGTTGTTCCATATTTTAGTTGTAATTTTGATGTGGTTGTGTGAATAGGTGAGCCATGCCTGCCTACGCTGCCATCTGGGAGTCCCCATAGTCTTGAGTTTTGATTTTTGTTAAGGATCCTAGAAAATATGTCAAAATATTATACAACAGATTTGAATTAAAAAAATTAAAGTTACAAGTATATAATGTACATAGTTTTTGTATTGGTCATCTGTTGCTCCATTTAAAAGTTACCCTGAAATTCAATGCCATAAAACACTTATTATCTCATAGTCTATGAGCCAAGAATTTGGGACAAGCTTGCCTGGGTGGTTCTGGGGTCCTTCAGGGTCTTTCATGAGGTTGCAACCAAGACGCTGGCTTTTTGAAGCTACAGAATCTGAAGGCTTGACTGGGGCTGGAGAATCCACCTCCAAAGTGGCTCATTCTCATAGTTGACAAGTTGGTGCTGGATGTTGGCAGAAGGCCTCAGTTTCTCACCACTTGGGCTTCTCCATAGGGCTACTTGTATGTCTTCATGGCATGACAGCTGGCATCCTTCAGATCATCTGATCTGAGAGAAAAGGAAGCTGCAATATCTTTTATGACTTAGTTTCAGAAGTCACATTCCATTATTTCCACAATATCCTATTGTTTACACAGGTCGGGCCTATACATTATGGGAAGGGACTGTACAACAGTGTGAATATCGCCAGGCAAGCATCATCGGTGTCAGCTTGGAGGCTAACTACCAGAATTCTAGGAAGTCTGATACATTTTTAAAAATCACTTTTTCACACTGTGGAGTAGAGATGGGGGTAGGGGTAATAGGGGAGATTTCTTTTTCTCCTGAGATAATAATTTTCAACTTTAAGCCAATTCTTTTGCTGTGCTTACTTTTGGTATAAATTTTCTCTCTCTTCCACTTTTCTTACTGCTTGTCCCTATCAGTGTGCCTGTTTCTAAAATTTTCTCCCCTTTATTTTTATTCATGTTATAATCTGCTTGGATTTGTGGGTAAATAAAAGCATGGGGTCCAGTGAAGGAGCTGAAGTGTCTTTCTCGGAGTAAAACATTTAAGTCTCAGGGAATAATTTCTCTGGAATGACATATAAAACAAAACACAAATTGGACTGTTTAAAATAAGGGTATATTGGGTTAACCAAAAAGTTCCTTTGGCTTTTTCCGTAAGATGGCTCTAGTAGCACTTAGTTGTCTTTAACTTCATTCAAAACAATTTTGTTAGATTGTACTGTGACAGCTGTCATATCAGCGTGCATTCAAAAATCTTATCAAAATTGGTGAATTTTTGTGTAGCCATTTTAATATTGAAGATGGAAGAAAATATGCAATATTTTTGGCATATTATGCTTTATTATTTCAAGAAAGGTAAAAACACAACTGAAACACAGAAAAAGATTTGTGCAATGTGTGGAGAAGGTGCTGTGACTGATCAAATGTGTCAAAAGTGGTTTGGGAAGTTTCATGCTGGAGATTTGTTGCTGGATGATCCTCCACGGCTGGGTAGACCAGTTGAAGTTGATGGTGATTGAATAGAGATGTTAAGTGAGAACAATCAATGTTCCACCATGCGGGAGGTTGCCAACATACTCAAAATATCTAAATCAATAAAGTTATTGGTGAAAATTAAAAAACGTGTCTTTTATTTTACAGGGGGAAAATAACTATGGACTTTTTGGCCAACCCAATACAATTGGTTCATCACAGAGAGAAATAGAATTCATTATCTATGTAATAAAGACATTTGGGCATCAAGCACATATGTGATACATTATGCAGTTAGATTTATTAGAAGTGATTTCTGGCCTCAAAACTACCATAAAGGGAAGAGCCAAGATGAATTTCGATATTTGTAAAGACAGTATGATGATTGTGTATTTGTAAAAAGAATACCTACTTAATCCCTATGTAAGCTCTTTAGTAGATCCGTGTTTGCCAATACTACAGGGCTAGCTGCTGCTCCCAGGGCCCAGGAGGACCCACTTCATGAGATGATGCCCTCCTTCAGAGCCCACAGAAGGAGGGCTCCCTGCCCTGAGGGGTGCTGTGAACCAGTCAATGAAGAGCCTTGGGAAGGGTGGATTCTGGGCACATTTAGAGTTCCTGTGTCTTCCTTTAACAGTTTTTCAAGCTTTTTCTAACTCTACCAGTTATCTATCGATGTTTTCTGGAATCAACCTTTATCTCAGTCACTACTAAGTTTTTATTTCTTCAGAATTGCTGTGAACCAGAAAGGGAAATAACCAAGTGTGGACAATAAGGAGTTGTATGGAAAGTAATATCACAGTAGATAATCTGATCATAAATTCCTCACTGGGTCATGCCCCGGGCACAGAACTTCTTTAGTGAAAGGCTTATCTTTGCCTTAAGCAAGCCCTGTCCATAGTTTTGGCCCATCTAGGTCAACAACGTTTGAAATGCCTCTCTTCAGACCCCTCCTTCGAAAGTGAAAGTGTGACCACCCTCAAGAGAGCACATGACCTTAACTATTTTGTAATCCAATCCACCTTCACGTAACCTTCCTTATGTCCCCTCCTTAATTCCAAATGCATGAAAGAAAGTACTAACTGCCACTTCTTGGAAGCATTTCTCTCAGTCTGTTGAGATCTTGCTTCCAGGCATATCCTCTGTTTGATGCTAATAATTTTCATAAATATTCTCTACAGATTTGGATGTTCTTCTGTCCACACAAGCATATTTCATTTAAGCCTAAAAATGGATATAATACCATTACTGAAATGAATAATGTAATGCTGCTTGGGTGGTATTACATGAATACAACCAGTGGGACCACCTGGGACTGGCTACAAGCTGGAGGGAGCCCAGTGCTGGTGGGTCACAGTAGTAGAGCTGTGAGTTACCCCAGGTAAGACGCTGACCTGCTAGTCCTAAATTCCTTGTGTGGGGCAACTCCAAAGGAAGCTGCATTGGGGCATTCACTCCAAGAAGGCAAATATATGTGACAAGTGTGTGGTGGGCACAGGGGCTATAAGAGAGCCTTTGGATTTGGTTAGTCCAGCGACTTCAGCTTATCAGCTGTGTGACCTTTTGCAGTTTATTTATACCTCTTTTTAAAAATGGGAGATAAAAGTACCTAGTGAATAAGGGTGTCATAAAGATTAATGAAATATGTGTGGAGGGATTTTCTTGCCTGACACACAAGTTTTAAAATATTAGCATTTATTTAAAAACGCATACACACGCCTTGGATCCTCACTGTATTCCATCACAGGAGCCCAATTTTAATAAGCAGGCCACTTTAAAATCAGAATCTTCTTCTTTTCAGCAATTAAAACATCTTGGTTAAAGAACAGTGTTACAACAAGAATGGGTCTCATGGACTTGCACTTAGGATATGATTCTTGGATGGAATGTATCCGTGCATATATGCACTGAAGGCTGTAAGGCTTTGGAAAGTGCGAGTTAATATAGAAAGTGTCCCTATAAGAGTTAGATTCTGACCTGAGTTTAAAGGGCTAGAGGGGAGGATGTGGAGAATTTGAGGCAAAGACCACAAAAGGAAAGAAGATAACCATCTAAATAAGTTATGCAGAAGCTAGGGAGGAGATGAGGTTAGGTGTTTATTAGCAGGGAAGATTTGGGGGAAAGAACCACATCCTAGGTAGCTTAAGTAAAAATGGGACTTGATTATTCATGGAAATGAAATCCAGGCTAATCTTGGCTCCAGGCAGGGCTGGATCCAGGGCTCACACTGCGTGGTGTGGGGGCAGGTTCCTGCCTCCGTGGAGTAGACAGATTCTAAGTGGTGAGCAAGACACATTTTTTTAGCTCAGTGACCAGGGAAGAAGTCTTTTTTGAGAAATCAAATTTCAGAGAGGCCTCCAGCGGACCTGGATCATAGGTCCAACCTTCTTCAGTCCCATGGCCTTGGAAGAAGCTGGGAGTGCCAGAGGAGGGTCAGCTGACAGAACCACGTGGGTGGGCTCCCTGCCACCACCAAGAGGAACTTTGTTTGCTCCTAGCAGGCAGGGCGAAATATGCTGAGCAGGCAAGAGGAGCATAACCACAGCAAGTGCTGCTCTGCCTAACCTCCCACACCGTCTGCCAGTACCTTCTGGACAGATGTTCAGCTTGTCGTCAGCCCCCTGAGCCAACAGAAGCCCATGAGGAGATTGTGGAGCTGTAGGCTCACATGAGTTCCTGGAAAACCTATCTTACAGCAGATAGTTGTCAAGAGGACTAAGTGTAGCTTTTGCCGCCCGTTCCCCTTGCCCTCAGAGCGCCGCTCAGGCTGCACCACCTGCCAGAGCTCCGGGCTTCTGCTCAGCCAGTGTCGCCGTCGTCTCCTCCTGACCACCACCATGATCATCTACCGGGACCTCATCAGCCATGAGGAGATGTTCTCCGATATCTGCAAGATCCGAGAGCTCACAGATGAGCTGTGTTTGGAGGTAGAGGGGAAGACAGTCAGCAGGACAGAGAGTAACATTGATGACTCGCCTGTTGGTGGAAACGTCTCCGCTGAAGGCCCTGAGGGTGAAGCAACCGAAAGCACAATAATCACTGGCGTGGATATTGTCATGAACCATCATTTGCAGGAAACCAGCTTCACAAAAGCAGCCTACAAGAAGTGCATCAAAGATTACCTGAAATCAATCAAAGGGAAATGAAGAACAGAGACCAGAAAGAGTAAAGCCTTTCATGACAGGAGCTATAGAACAAATCGAGCACATCGTTGCTAATTTCAAAAACTACCAGTTCTTTATTGGTGTCAACATGAATCCAGATGGCAGGGTTGCATTGCTGGATGACCGTGAGGATGGTGTGACCCCATACACGATTTTCTTTAAGGGTAATTTAGAAATGGAAAAATGTTAACAAATTTGGCAATTTGGATCTGTCATAACTGGCTGCTGCTTTCATTCACACACCAGGAGTACAGAATAATGGGGCTGATGTTATCTTGAGCCTTTCATTTATTTTGGCCTTGATTTATTATTGTTTTTTTAATAAAAAACATCACGTAGGTTGTCTAAGAATAAAACGCATTTAAACTTAAAAAAAAGAAAAGAAAAGAGGATGAAGTGTAGGCAGTTCTCTTGTTGCAAGGGATTTGGAGCTATGACAGAACCCATTGACTACCAGGCCAGTAGAACAAAGAGCGGAGCGAGGGTATCGCTCACGCTGTATTAAATGAATGCCGCACAGGGACCACCTGGGATCGCTGCAGTTCGGAGTCCAGGGCTGGGTAGGCCACAGGAGAAGAGTTGTGAGTTAATTGGGGAAAACAATGACCAAGAAGTACTGAGTTACATGTGCAGCTCCCTTGCCAGTGTCCTTCCCATGTGCCACATGTGGTCTTCAGTTCAATGGGATATTACTCTCTACGCCTAATAGAAAAATCTCATGAATATTTTTAGAGAATTGTTTATTGACTGCAAGAATTAGCACACATCCTGTGCTTGACATGCATGCTTCAAAAACTCTGTGTGAGGAGGCACGTGGG